>PVLD010006333.1:0-101712 GCA_004027595.1 Dinomys branickii
AAAGAAAGGAGCCTGGATGTCTGGCGATGAGATCAGTCCCTCCTCTTACTGGGTCCTGTCAGTTCAGGTGCTCTGGCTTCTTCCTCCTGGTGCTCCCTTCCCAGAGGAAATAGAAGTACACACCTAAAACAAGGAGGTGGCAACTGCCAGAGATGCCAGTTTCCATGGCCCACGTCCTGGCACAAATGGCATCCTGCCAGGCACTTACCAACATGACAGCGACTTCTCTGTCCTCTCGTTCTAAAACAGAAACATTGATGTGGGCTGGAAGGTGCCCTCCTGTCAAGCAGCCTCCTGAAGGATCCGGATTAGAATGCTTGGTGCTCCAGGTATCAGTAGGGTCACCTGGCCTCTCCTTCCCTCAGGGAACTAGCGGTACTAAGCCTATGCCCAGGGTGCCTGGACAGAGGGCTCTCAAGGCTGGTCTTTTGGCACCCGAAGTCAGAGCCCCTGTGACATTCTCAGCATCACATTACAGGTAGGGTTACCCTGTAAGGGAGGGTGGCGCCTGTGGCTCCTGCTGTCTTCGGTCACCTCTGTGCACTTCTGCTTCTCCTGTTTGTGCATCTCTCTGTGCTTGGTCACACCTGCTGGGAAGGCAAAGAGTGGGGACAGGCCTAGCACTCAGAGCCCCTCCCTCTCCATCCCAGTCTCCCTGATCTTTTCAGTCCTCTCTCCTCTGGTCCCCTCCCTCCTTCCCTTTCTTGTCCTCTCCTGGGTCTTATGTCCATCCTGCATTTCCAAGGCACATTCTCAGCAGCTTAAGTCATTCTAGACTTGACAGTGCCCATCCTGAGTCAGCCTAGTAAAACGTTACTAATAACTAATAGTAAAAGAGAACAATTATTTATAACAATAATTCCCAGTGTAATAAAAATGCCAGCATCATGACTCTTGTGCCTTGGGGACATTATGAAGAAAAATGTTACCTAATACAAGGATTGTAATGCTGACCAAGATGGGCCACCAAGTGATTAAAGGTGGGTAGTGCATACCGTGTGGATACACTGGACATGGGGTGGTTCACATTCCAGGCAGGATGGAGTGGGACTACAAGAGATTGCATTACATCACTCGGAACACAGTGCAGTGCAAAATTATAAATTACTTATTTCTGGAAATTTCCATGTCGTAATTTTGGACTCTGCTTTTGACTGTGGGTCACTGAAACTACAGAAAGGGAAGCCACAGAAAAGGAGGGACTTGTCTTCCCTCCCCCACCTCACACTCCTTTTTTTGAAGAACAAGATTTGTTTTGATACAAATGTAATTAACACATACTCAGCAAACACCTTATGCCACAAACTGCACCAAGCTCTTCCCTATTAGACTCTGCAGATGGTTTCCTGGGTACAAAATATTTACGAATCTTACTTTTGTGGCATATGGCCCAAGAGGCAAGTGCAACATTGAGGAGCTGTAACTTATCTCCCTGCTGCCTCGAGGGTCATCGTGGCCCCTCTCCACTCCCTGTCTATAGGGAATGGGGGTCAGCAAGAGGCTGTGACACAGGGCTGTATTGGACTTATGGCCAGGAGATGCAGAAAAGAAGGGACAAGTCCTGAGGGACAGGGTTGTGCAGAGGCCAGAGCTCTCCATCTTGGTCTCTGCCTCTCTCTCTGTCTCTGTTTCTCTCTACAACTCTGCCCCTGTCTTTACCTCCCGCTGTCCTTCAAATATGCCTTCAAGGGATGGACAGCTGTGGTCCATCCACATAACGCAACAGTGCACACTCACAAAAAGGCATAAAGTGCTGACCCGTGCTTCAGTGGGGACAAACTTTAAAAGTATTCCAGGGAAAAAGTCCAGACCCACAGGCCACATTTGGCACCATCCCAGTTACAGATGAATCCGCAGACAGAGGTAGATCCATGATCACTCAGGGATAGAAGGAAGGGGGACCGGAGAGAGACTCCCAGCAGGTGTGGGACATATTTGGTGGACGATGAAGATGATCTGGGATCAGACAGTGGTGATAGCCACACAGCTGCGTGCTTCTGCTAACACTTCTCCAGCCACGCACAGGGCTTGTAGCCCAAGGCAAGGGAGAGGGTTGTTTTTCAAAGGGCAGATTTAATGGTGTGTGGGTTAAATCATACTACTATCCCCACAGTACCCTCACTTGACTTAGCACATATACCCTTTGTTACAGATTGAACACCATTATTCCTGGTGGGCAGTGCACATGTGATACCACACGGGGTAAACACACCAAGCCATGGGCCCAGCTCTCACAGTGGCTTACAGGGTCTCAAAGCTGGTTTAGCTCCACCGTGTTCTGCATTTTGATTGACTGCCAAGGAAAACCCAGGGGTGATGCCCAGCTGTGGCTGACCAGTGCCAGGGGAGAAGAGACTCCTCAGCAGAAAAACACATTAGTCTCTTCCTGGGCAGACACAGGGCCCTGGTAGCACTGAACAGACTTGGCTTTTTCCTTCTTCAAAAGAGATAAGCACTTTCCTAGGACCAGCCTGGAAATATCTCCTTGAAATAATCAGAAGGTTGAACATGGGATTTGAAAAAGGCCAGGCCTGGGTGGGCTGCAGGGCTATGCAGAGTGGCCGCATGGACTCCTGGCCTTGCAGCGAGTACGGTGAGATCCTCAGCTGAAGTAATGTGATTGGTGTTCTCTGCTTTCCCCAACACTGGCCAACGCCAGACCCACACTCCCTTCCTCGCCCGTCGCCACCCCTGCACTGCAGCTGTCTGAACAACTCACGGAAGGGAATGTACTTCAGCTCTTTAAAGATAAACAAGGCGTGTAATGATACCACCAGCCCCTCCAGTCAGCCACGTCCTCCATCTGGGATCCAGCTTAAAAGTAAGAGGTGCCCGTCCCAGAGCTGGTGGGACATGATGCATCCAGGCAGGCTGAACCCTATAGGCAAATGGGACCCAGGATGTTTTTGTCTTCCTATAGTTATCCTTAGACCACAGTCCTCAGTGCCCTGATGGACCCAAGATGGCTACACTTCTGCTTATAGCCCCTGAGCACCCACTGTGAGCCTGCACATCCCAAATGTTTTGCAGCTCATTAACTCACTGTCAGGACGGCCCGAGAGATATACATCATTTCTCACACTCCACACCCAAGGCTATGGAAGTGCAGGAAGGCTGCTTACAGTGCCCAGGACAACATGGTCTGGCAGGAGGCACAGCCAGCCTGTGAGTCCCTCGCTGCCAGGTAGATAGGAGTCAGGTGCACATGTGGATGGTCCCTGCTTCCACCCTGGTGGCTCGTGCCATGTGCTGGCCTCTGATAAGGACCAGCCTCTGGTCAAGGGCATGAACCAGGGAACATGAAGCTCTTCCTGAGTGATAAGTGTCAGAACTCTTGCAGCTGCTGGGGCCTATAGGCACTGGCCCAGCCCTGTGGACAGCAGCTTGCCTAGGGGGAGATGGAGTGTGGGGAGCCGGGGACCCAGCAGTGTGCCCTTGGTGTATCCCCATCAGAAGTGCCCTTCACATGGCTGAGGGCACATGTCCAAGGACTTCCAAAGTGGCGGCATGGGGAGCAGCCCCAGCTGTCTGGAAGTGACTTCGAGCAGCTTCCACGGTGGACAGAGAGGACACAGCATCAGTGTGCTCTGGCTCATTGTATCACAGAGAAGCTAGACAGGAAGGAATGCGTAAGGGAGGGTCCCACTTGCAGAAGTCAGAAACCAGGCAGTGCTAAATTGCAGCATTTGTTCAGCGAGCAGGCACAGGCAGCATGAAAACAGAGACACAGGGAGCTACTTCCTCATCCAAAGAGCAATGTCTCAAGACCGAGGGGGCTGTGTTTGGCCAAGGAGACAGGGAGCCTCCAGGGGCACCTGCATCCTGCTGGGCGGTAGTAGGAGGGCTGGGTGGCCACGTCGTCACTGTTGGCTGCTAATAACCATTAATGTATGTTGTGCACTTCTGGAATGCGTATTCTGTAAAGTTTCAAAACTTTACAAAATGTAAAAAATAATGGTTCCACCCACACAGCGGTGGCCTCCTTGACCTCCTCTCCTACCTGGTGGGTCCCTAATTTCCCTCCAACACCTGCCCCTAACCTCCATGTTAGGCTCAACCCGGTGATTTGGGGCCACTTTCTGGAACACCAAGTTTGCCTCTGTCCCACACTCATCAAAAAAGGAGATGGCTTCCACAGCCCTGGGAGAGCTGCCGATGGGCACAGGGATGCTGCCATTTGTCCCCCATCTTCCCAGGGGCCCCCTCCCTGTAAGCTAGTGTTCCAGCCTCAGGTTGTTTTTTTAGGTACTTGGGATGGAACCCATGGGTGCTCTACCACCAAGTCACATCACTAGTCTTTATTTTGAGGCAGGGTCTGACTAAATTGCCCAGGCTGGCCTCAGACTTACGATCCTCCTGTCTGTGTTCCCAGGAGCTGAGATTACAGGGGTGCACCCCATGCCTGGCCAGTCTACTTTGTAAACAGAGGTCCAGGAGGGGGAAAACCCGCCCTCATTCCTGGGGATGGTGCGTTCCTGCAGCCACCAGCAAAACCCACTCTCAAAGATGTTTCCCTTCCGTATTCAGGAGGGGAAGATAGACTGGTTTTCTCCCTGGTGTCCTACAACAAGCCCAGGCCTCACCCTGCAGAGGAAGGTGCTGTTTGTACTCACAGTACTTGAGTTTATTTTGTTTGCTTAGGCATTTGCTCTTCTCCCTGGTCTGAGGTTGAGACCATCTTTGGTCCTTGTGGCTTACTTGTGCCCTAGGTGGTTGTCCTGTTGGAACAGAACCCAGGCCCTGGCCTTGCAGAGGACCGCAGGTGGTCAGTGTTGCTCTGGGGGAACATTCCTCTGTTTCTGGGTGGCAGCCACATTCTTCTGAATTTGGTCACACCTACTTCTTCCCCAGGCTCTGGCTGGGATAGGATTAAGACCTGAAGCAAACAAGTCAAACCATCGCTGAGCTTTAAGTGCCTGTGAGGTCCCAAGTGCTACCTCGCTGTGTACACTGACCCGCTAATTCTCACGCTCCCCTCTGTAGGAAACATGTGGCTTTTGTGCCCATTTTCCAGAGGAGGCCACTGAGGCACAGAGGTTCAGCAACTTACTCCAAGAGATGCAGCTAGGTTGAACTCTGATGTTTAAAGTTTCCAGGGTTTTGCTCTTAATGACTGCTTCCTCCTACTCGTCTGGAGAGACGTCTTCCCAGAATCCCAGAGTTGGGCAACAGTGGGCGAGGAGTGACAGGGAGGTCTGTGAGGTGTGTCTATAGAGAATATTTCTACCCAAGAGGGTGACTCCAGTTCCTGTGCAGGACCAGCCCCTCCCAGAAGCCCTCAACACCATGATACCCAGGGCTTGTGTTTCCTGGCAGGAGGGTTTTGCCAGCTGCCTAGGCACACGGCTGAGCTCCTGATGCTGCCAGGCGTGGGACCAGGTACCAAGTCTGTGCCAGGGGGATGGAGGGACAGAAACAATTAGATGGGTGTGTTCCTGCAGATTGTGGAAAGTCTACATCTTAAAAAAAATCAAAAACTTTGGCAATGTGGGCTGGGCATTTAGCTTGGTGCAGCGCCTGCCTAGTAAGTGTGAGGTCCTGAGTTCGATTCCAGGCACCCCCACCCAATAAAACAAATCGAATAAAATCTTTGGTGATGTCCCTATGAGCTACTTTGGACCCCTATCATCCTATCATTCACTCTCTTCCTGCCCACCCATGGTTTAAGGCCAGTTCTAGGTGCTGACCCAGCCCAAGGGAGAGGACCCCAGGTCCTCAGGTCCTCGGGCTGGGCTGTGCCTCTGGGTCCGGGTCCCCTGGGTCAAGCCCTTGTTCTGTCACTTAGTGGCTAGGGTTAAGTCACCTCCTCATCCTGCCTCAGTTTCCCCATCTGCAAAAGGAGACTAGCAATCGTTTCTACTCACAGTGCCGTTGTGAAGATTAACTCTCTTGACACTTGGAAAACACGGAGCCTACCGCCCGGCGTGTAGTGGGCGCTCACTGAACATCTGCTAGAACAGCCACAGCAGTGACAGTAGCGCCATTGCTCTTAGAGCTGCTCCTCCATTCCCTGGGCCTCTGTGCTCTGCTACTGTGCTGGGGACAGAAATGCCCCCCATGGGCCTTGGGTCCCAGATCCCACCCTTCTGCCCATCTTCAGGAACCCGCTAGTCCCTCTCTGCATCCCTGAGCCAGCTCCAAGGCCCCACTCCAAGGGCCGCCCCCTGACTGTCATGGCTTCCCAGCCCAAGGACTCAAATGCACTCAGAACTCAGAGTCCCGAAACCTGGTTTGCTTCCCACAAGGATGGAAGGTCACCTTGTGTTTTTATTTTACATTGAGGAGTCCAAAGAGGCAATCAAAAAGAAGATAAATAGATGAGTGGTAACGTTAAGTCATTAATCACATCACACTGCAGAAAGCACTGTGACAAGCGCTGTCAGGTATTTATGGGGCTCCTGCTGTGTGCCAGGCATGGTTCTAGGCTGCGGGGACAGAGCGGGCACTTTCCCTGTCCTCACAGAATTCAAATCACATTCGGGGAGACTGACATATGCAAAAGGAAGAAGCAGCTATGCAAAGAATGCCAAGAGACTGGGGTCAGAACATAAGGGCTGCTGTGATTTGCAGTTTCAAATCAGTGGGTTAGGAAGGGCGTTTGCTGAGAGGGTGATATTTGGTCACAGACCTGAAGCGAGCAGGAAGCCCTGGAGACAACTGGAGGGAAAGCACTGTAGGAAGAGGAAAACAGCAAGTGCAAAGGTCCTGAGGCCCAGGTATTGAATAACAGAGCCCACTGTGGCCAGGTGGGGCTCCAAGAAGCAAGGCAGGTGCTACAAAGGTATAGTTCTTAGAGGTCCTTGTGAGGCTCTGATTTTTACATGGGGTCAGGTGGAAAATTGTTATAAATTTTTATGATATGCAATAGTCCTTGGCCAGGATCTTATGAGGTTAGTGAAGCAGTAATGAGCGATCCTACCTGTAGAATGAAGTTAACAGCAAACATTCCAGGAGATGGAGTGTGTAGGGGGAGGGAGGAATGGGGCAGCTTCTGCTCTAGAGCTGCTATTTCGGTGGGGTCTTGGGGTATCTTCAAGACGGCTCAGTCTAGGCTGTGATCCCCCCCATCGGGTTACCTGCCTGGTGGCTGACGAATGCAGACCACTCACCTGTGTACCCAGGGGGACTCTGCTGCCCACTTGCTGGAGGGTGGAGATCTGTGGGAGGAAGCACAATTTACAGGCCAAAATATGGCCTGGGGCCCATTCACAGGCTTAAAGTGTCTTTAAGACTCTTAGGAATTTCTTTTCTTTTTTGAGTGAGTTTCCTGGAAAGGAAAAAGGCTGCAGTAACTTTGTATCCTGAAGCTATACTTTTATTAAAGTATAATTTTAGGTTTTTTAAATCTGAAAAGTGCTTCCTTCTCTGCTTTCTCCCTATCCGCTTCCTCTATCCTACCTCCAGTGACAGAGTCTGTTTTATGGCACAAAAGGCCTCTCTGGCTGCTGATTAGAGAACGTAGTAAAGGAGCCGAGGGAGACATGGAGGAGACTCCTGTCTCGGGCCGGAGGTGTGGCCGGGTGACAGCAGTGGAGTGGCGACAGCAGTCAGGGGCGGGTGCATTTCTAGGGCAGAGCTGAGGAGCGAGGTGCACAGAAGGGCCAGGCCAACCTGCTGCCCCGAGGGGCTGCGGCCCTGACTCTGGAAGAGGAGGAGGTGCTGCCCAGGCCCTCAAAGGACATCGAGGCAGAGAAAGAGCTGCAGGCTCATGGACCACCGGGCCCTGGGATCTCCCTCTTCTGCACCCAGGTAGAGGGGACAGGTGACAAGCCCTGGACATGCACCTAGGAGCTGACGGGGCCAGAGGAGGGAAGAGACTAACTAAGGGTCACTTGTTTAAGTCCCCACAATAGACCTGTGAGGTTCCTGCCACGGCCTCTGGAGGTACCTTCCATATGTCCCGCGGGGGCCTGTGGGTTTGTCCCTGGCCAACTTCGAGGTGTGGCATGTGCTCTTCCACACCCAGCTGTCTGCCTCAGGCAGTTTCATGGCAGCTGAGCAGGGCTTAGCTTCCTAACCAATGACTGTGTCATAAAAGCACTGACTTTGGTTTATTGCTGCCATGGTCCTGGTAGAAGTGGCCATCAGCTCAGCCACTTGCAGGCTTTGCAGACTGTGAGCGGACCTCGGCTCTTCCTCTGGGGCTGACAAGTCCTGTTGCCCCGGGCTGCCTGATCCTTCAAGGGCTCCTGTCACATGGCTCAGGGCCTGCGTGATCACAGGTGCTTTGGGGTGGCTTGGGCTGCGGGCTCTTGAGGAAGAAAGCAAACAGGATGGGCTGAGGGAGTGGGGCATCTCAGAGGGGCCGCTCAGGTATGGAGTTCCTGGAGAGTCTTTTCTTTATGTCATAGAGGGACAAATGTTCCTACCTAGACAGACCTTAGAAATCCCAAGCCTGCCTTACTGTGTACTGTAGGTCTCAACCCCTGTGGGCCTGTGCTTCTGTGCCAGAGGTGTGGGATTGCAGAGGGCTTCATGGCAGAGGTGGCTGGAAGCTTATTCTTGAAGCATTCATCATTGGGCTTAAGGAGCAATGGAAGCTGCGGGGAAGGGTGTTCCAGGCACATACTGGGAAGGTAAAGACAAGGCCGTGAGAAGAGCAGACCTGTGATGGGCATCTGGCCACTGGCTGAGGAGCTGTGGCCTCCTTGCACAGGTGGCTCCAGCGTCAGGCTAGAGATTTTGTTTGGGGTTGGTTGGATTTTCCCCTTAATAGTGGAATCAACACTGTACCCCCAGCTCCTGCAGAGGCCATGGAGGTGGCCCCAGCTGAGAGCATGTAGCGGGGCCCTGCAACACTGGGGAAGCCTGCCCCCCCTAAGGAAGTGCTACCGGGACAGCGGTGACCCAGCAGGATGCCAGCCAGATGTTGCCAAGTAAACAGATGATCTTGCAAAGAAGCCAGAGACCCAGATTTTGATGTGAAAACACAAAACGTGAGCAGTCTGGTGCCTGCATGGGCGCCTCTGTGTCGCCATGTGGGTGTGGATGTGGGTGTGGATCTGAAGGCAAGGGGTGCCTTGGGCTGGGCTTGCGGTAGTCAGGCCTGCCTTGCTCCTGTTGGGTTGGGCTTTTCTTGTGGCTCCTGGACATTGATGGTGTTGGGGGCCAGCTCTGTGGCTCTTGGTTGCATCTGACCTTCCCCTACAAGGCCCCGTGCTTGAGTCACTTACTGAGCCCGGTCCCACATGTCCAGGCACTGGAGGCAGAGCCTCTCTGCAGCTGGCCATGACCTGGGCGGAGTCGGGTAGAAAGGTCATGTTTCCATGCTCGGGACATTGGCTCAGCCCCAGGAGTAGCTGCCTTGGCCTCCGCCCATGGCGCGCAGAGGAGCACATCGCTTGTTAATGGGCGCATGCGCACAGCTGCACTTCCAGGACCAGGCAGAGGAGCCAACCCATGAGCCTCAGGGGCTTTGCTGACAGAAACCACAGAGATCCGGAGTCCGGGGCTCTGGCTGGGTGGAAAGACAAACTGCCGAGGTGGGCGTGCTGGTGAGTGGTGCGTGGCGGAGGAACGCGGGAGCTTTTGCAGGGCTTGGTGGGCTCTCGGCGGCCCTGGGTATCTGTCTCCCTCCCACCTGCGAACTTTTTGCAGAGGATGAGGAAGGGCTGGGACACAAGCACACGGCGTCAGGGTGGTCACCAGCCTGCAGGACGGGACAATCCGAAGCCCACCTGTGGGCGTCCCTCCTGTGGGAGGAAGTGGAAGGGCCACGGGAAAAGTCTGAGTCACAGGCCGTGTTGAGACTGGGGTGTCCAGGTTGACAGCTGGAGACATGGTCTCCGGGGTCTTCACAATGCCAGGCAAAATCAGCTGGGGAGGGCAAGGAAAGGGTCAGGGGACCGGAGGAGAAAAGGCGGCAGATTTGGGGAGCCCCCAGGATGGTCTGTCAATAGGCAGGTGGAGACAGGGATGTCCTTGGAGGCACAGTTCGAGGGGTGGCCTGAGGCTGAGCATGGGGGCTTTGTGCCATGATGGTGACCGCAGTGTCACCAAGAACCAAGTTTGCTGGGAGCATTTGTTAAGAGCGCGGTGGGACCCAGCCTCCTTGGTTTTCCTCACAATCCCTAGCCAGGCAGTGTCCTTCACCTTCCGGTGTGGATGAGGAAGAGGTGGCTGGGAAGGCCAGCAATGCGCCCCACAAGGTGCAGCTCGAGATGCTGGAGCCAGGCGGACTCAGAAGTCCACAACCAGAACATTCAGGGCTCGGGTTGCCATGGAGGAGGTCAGCTCCGCCCAGGGAGGAGTGGCCCGGGCCAGGCAGATGCGCCACATCTACAGGGCCTTCCCAGAGAGGGGTTTGGAGGGAACATGGCCCAAACCTACCTGGGCAGCTTCAGAAATGTCCTTGGCTTATGCAAATGATTGCACCTAGGCCTACCTAGGGCTTTCCTTCATGATGGCCCCTAGGACCCAAGGAGGTGGAGTGCACAGGACCCTCTGCCTCTTCCACTTCCCCAACCTTCTCCTTAGTCCCAGACAGAAATCCACTCTGCCCTGCCTTTCTGGGTCTCTAGCAAGCAATTGTGGGCTCTGACTCCTGGATGCCAGGCAGGCAGGGACTGTGAGGTATGAACGTGCCTACTGTGCATGTGCACACATAGGTGCCTGTGGTCACACTCTTATACACACTCATGTGTCCACTGGCAACACTACACAGATTCACTCCCTCACACAAACACACACTCTTTCTACAAGATCTTATTGTCTACCCACATATACTTATCAAACACATAGGCACACACACTGTGAGTCAGAAAACCACCTACTACATCCCTGCCCCAGTGAAGACTATCCTTCCAACCCACAAAACACGGTTCACAGCACCTAGACGCAGCATCGCCCCCAAACACACAACCCGCACCCCACAAATATACTTGTCGTCTGCATGAAACCCGAACGCATCCCCAGGTACGCTTTCAGAGTGGTACCACCTGCCACTCACCTGTTTTCAGTCACCAAGCACCTGGGCTGCTGTCAGCTGTGCCAGAGGACAGAGTGGCAGATTCGTGGGCACTGAGCAGAGCTTCTAGGAGAGAGTGGAGGACAGTCAAGTGCTGAGGAATGAAAGGGATCTGCCTCTGAAGTCATGAGGACCAGAGATTGATTGATTGATTCATTCATTCATATATTTTACTTTAAAGAAAACTTGTATTTACTTTTCACAAGTTCTCTGTTCCCCCCAGTGGAATGGAAGCTCTCCCAGGGTAGGAGTTTGTTGCGCCCACTGCTTTGTCTAGGCTGACTTGAAATGGGGTCTGACATACATCTAAGCACTTAATAAATAACTCGAATCTGTAAACGCTGACATGACACTGTCCTCCCCAAAGGACTCTGCTCTAGGAGCTTTGGCTCGTATTCATATGATGAATTGTTTCAAAATGTTCATGAGGAGTTAGGATCTTTTTACCCTGTCTTACTTTTCTCATTGCTGAGACAAAATATCCAACACAAGGGAGGAAAAGGTTTATTTAGCTCAGTTTCTAGAGGTGTCAGTTCATAGTTGGCTGGCTCCGAGGCAGGGTGGCATGGCGGAGGGCCCTGGCAGAGGAGAGATAGTCCATGGCAAAGCAGGGCACGCAGAAGACAGTGAGCAGCAAGCAAACGACATGTGGGAAGAAGTGCGCTAGTCTTTTTTCTGTCCCTTATATTTTATCCACCCAGGCCGGGGCACCCTTCATCCCACCCAGATCTATGCCAAACCTATCAGTGACCGACTTAATGATCACACAGCTCTAATCCCAGCATCACACACTAGATCCAGACACCTCTGAAAATTCCCCACTGATGACCATATGAGGTTTTAGGGGGACATGTAGACATAAGCCATAACATGCCCTTTTCCAAGCAGAGGGTGAAATTAGAAATTTTCCTCTTGGAAAGGGTGGCTTGAGTTAGGGAGATCTGAGGTTCCAAAACCACCCTGGTAATTTCAGAGCTACAGAGGAGGAGGGAAAGAGAAAGACAGAGGGAAGGATGGAGGGGGAGGCAGAGGGGAAGGAAGCAGCTCGGACACAGAGAACGAAGAAAGAAGTTGGCATCCTCCGAGATGACCGGGGCTGTGTCCTGAGTGTCCCCAAGGAGCCCCAAGGATAAAGGGAAGTGGAGAAGGGTGGGGCTGTGTGGTTTTGTGGACATCCTTCCACGGCTCTGGGCCTCGGTTTCACATAAACTCCAGGGTGAGCCAGGGCAGGGTTTTCCCAAGAGGCCTCCACAGGTTCCAAGTAACAGCCAGACACACTTATTATTTGAGTAACTACAAGAAAAGACAACCTAGCAATGAGGTCCTGATTCTTATTCCCAACGATAAGATTTGCTTATGAGACAGTTATTGTAAAGTTGGTTTGGGTAGACACGGGTAATGAGGCCAGCTTACAGCAGGTACAGTGTGCTACTGGCGATGTGAACAGGGATGTTTGGGGACAGTGGCCTGGGCAAACTCAGAGGAGCCTGGTGGCTGTGGCTTTATGGTGTGCAGGCCCTGGTCCTCAGGCTGCACCCCTCACTGCTTCTAGAAAAGGAAGGCACTGCCTGCAAGTTCTGCCTGACATAGCAGCTGTCCTCATCGTCATGTAGCATCTCGCATCCGTGAGAAGAGCCAAAGGGGGAGGCTGTGACCTCCAGCCTCCCTGCTGGCTGTCCCCTCCTCACCCCCTCCCCTCATTCGGGTCCCACTCCATCACCTGCTTGAGAACTATGATCTGGACTTATTTCCTTGCTGTGGTCATTGGCCTCTTGTTTATTTGTCAGTGTGTTGAGGGTCCACCTCTACTAGGAGTGGCACGTTCAGCATGCTCGCTGCCTGGTCCTGCTGAGGCTCTGATTTCTGCTGAATGAACAAATGAAGGGCCAGATAGCACCCAGTTGCCGGCACCTACCTCCTAAACATGCTTTTGGCTTCATGTCCAAGCCCTGTCCTGCTTGGTTTTTCTTTCCTTCAGGGACGACCTGTCACATGGCATTGGCGTGTTTCATGGAGGCGGGTGGAAAGAGTGTTAGGTAACTAGGACCTGTGGCCACAGTCCACAGAGCACTTGTCAAGGTCCCCACACACCTGCCCTGGCTTTGGGGTGTCCTGTCAGTCAGCCCCCAAGCAGCCACCCGGAGGAAAGCCCCAGTCCCTCTGAACACCTGGCAGATTTGCTTAGTGTTTGCATTCAACCAAAACCCTGGTGGAGACAAAAGCTCTATGGCCCAGCTGCCCATGGAGGTTGCCTGGCTTGTAGGTTTCCATGGAGACTGGAGGCACATCTGTCCCCCTCATTTCCCAGAGGAAGTCTGCTCTGAATCCATAGTGCTAGGCCTGGGGCCTCTCTGGGTAAGCCCAGGTGGGGTCCCCTCTACCTAGGGCAGGACAACATGGAGGAGGTGTCTGTTCTATGTGGGAGGAGACCGCCTGGGAGCCAAGGCAGAGGGACAGCTGGATGCAGAGTGGACCCAGGGGAAGACAAAGTCCCATGGTGTCCCACAGTGTCTCATGTGACAGCACATAGGATCCCATGGGTCTAGGGCAGGGGTCTAGCAATAGGGGGTCACATGAGCAGCTAGCAGCATGTGCAGTTAAGAAAATCCTACCTGATCACTGGGTCCAGATCACAGGCTGTGGGAAGGAATTGGCCCAAAGATTTATGAACATTCTTTGCAAACCAAAGCAGGAGCAGGAGTCCTGCACCTCCAGGGCATGGCCAGCAACATGAAGGAGCAGAGGGAACAGCCAGGCCGGTGGGGGCCACCACAGAGCTCCGCTGGTTGTCACTGGGGGAAGGCACATGGCCAAATATTCCGATTTTTTTTTTTAGGGAAGCTGGAAATTGGGTTTCCATCTAAATTTGTTAATGATGATGGTTTCACCTTTTTGACTGGGTTTGGCCTTACACTAACCGCTCTGCATCCTCTGCACATAAGCTTGGGCTAATCTCTTCCCTAGGAGAGGATCTCACCGCAGTTTCCCCACCTGTCAGCCTAAGGGGTTGAGCTGGATTATCTGTAGAATGCACGGGGATGCTGGAGCTGTAGCCTGAATGCAAGTCAAGTCCAGGGCCAGTTTGATGTGCACATCCGGAGTCCCAGGGCAATTGCTCTGCCACCTGGCCACTCCAGCCCCTGTCCCTGACGTATCCATGCTCTAGCAAGCAAAGGGTGAACTCTGGATCTCCAAGCGCCAAGGATGGACCATACCTGTGTGACTCATGCCAGAGCCATGGCCAACATCCATTCTAATTGGTCAGTAGACTCAGACTCACCCACCAAGTCCCACACATTCCATGCAGGCAGGGTACAGAGAGCGAACCCTGATCTGACCTTAGGCTCTGAACAGAGAGTAGATTTCCCTGACTTCCCCTGTGTGTGTGCATGTGTGTGTTTGTGTGTATGTTTGTGTGTGTGACAGTATTCTTGCAGCTGCTACCTGCCGCCTACTGTGGTCAGAGAATCCATGGGTGACCCCAGAGTCTATGGGAGCTGTACAGATCACCCTACAAAGGGGATCAAGTTCCTTGCCCCCATCGCAGAAGGCGTGCAGAGCTGGCCTTTCCAAGATTCCCATTTGAGGGTGCGGAGGGTTTTGAGAGGCAGCCCATAGAGCCCGTGCCCTTGCTGTCACCTAGCAGCAGTTCTGGGGTTCCTCCTGCAAGAGGAGCAGTGTGCGCTGAGGTCTGGGTCTCCTGCAGTTTTTTTGATTCTTACAAGGCAAGTACAGCACAGAGGGAGAGACAAGACCCTCGGACAAAAAAAGGACACACCGCATCTTTGAGAGACAAAGCCAAAGTGCACATCTGCTCCCAGGTATGCACAAACATCTGCACACAGCTGTATTCTGCAGCTCTAACTGCAGCAACATCTTGGGACCAAACTACTCTTACATCTCCATCAGAAAGAACGACTCAGAAACTGCCATCCGCCGTATGGTGAACCCCGGTCCGCCATCAACACAATGAGGCAGTGAGAGATTCACGGAGAAGAAACGATCTCCGTGCAGAATGAGGCGAAAGGGGCAAGCTGCAGTGCGGTGCGTCAGCCAGGCTCATCAGCCAGAGTTGGAGCCCTGTTCATTCCTCACATATTTATTGATCAGAAGCCAGGTGCCAGCAGTTAGCGCTGACCCTGGGGGCTCAGCAGAGAAAAGCGTGCGAGGTCTCATCCACGTGCAGCTTCTGTGTTTTTTTATTTCCCTTTTCCTTCCTTTCCTCCCTTTTTTTCTTTTTTGCACTGATGCCATATATGAAGACAATCTTGGAAGACCATCCAAGAAATGGGTGCCTGTGGAGCAGGAGCTGGAAGGGAGAGATGTTCTCCCCAAACACACCTTTCTGTGCTCTGTATCCCCCTTGAGTATCTGACCTACTACCAGGAGTTTCAGTGGAGGACTTGGAACCAGAGCTGTAAGCCCTGGCCACACTCCAGAAGGGTTGTCTGCCTTCCAGGTCCTCTCCCTAGGTGCTGAGTCCATGGATGAAAAAGGCTCATGGTGTTTGCCCAGAGCTGTTTGTTAACACACAATTCTGCGAAGGAAGCACTGGATGATCCTCCTTTGACAGATGAGGAAAGTGATGGCCCCAGGGTTAGCACCTTTCCATCTTGTGCAATGTGGTGGATACCAAGCACCTGCCTTCTGCAGGTCACCACCTAGGAACGAAACCAACCAGCTCGGGGGAAGGGAGGGATGCTCACCGTCTAGACATCAGTGTGTGTTACTCTGGCAGAAAACAGGATGATGGGTGGGTAGCCTTAGAGGCAAAAAGGCACAGCTTTCAATTTTTGTTAGAATAGCACAAGACTAAAAACAAAAAAGGCAGAGCATGTCTTCAGAAATAATCTAGTCCTGAGATTGCAAAGAAGTTTCACTCATTCATCCAGTCAGTCTATAAACACCTGTCCATGGGGCATCCTCCCTGAGCCTGGGATCTGCAAGGCTCGGAGCTGTGAGTAACACCAAAGGCCCATCCTCAAGGGGCCGGTGTGTGTTGGAAGGGAGAAAGCCATGTTTCAGGCAGCTTTTCTGTAGCTGGGACAAAATACCTGACACCCAAAACTTAAAGGAGAAAGGGTTTGTCCTGGTTCGTGCTTTCAGAAGGTTCAGTGCACGGTCTGCTGGCTCCAAGGCAGAGGAAAAAGAAAACTGCCCACCTTGTGAAAGCCAGGGAGCAGATTGATGTAGTCCCCGAGATCACCCCCATGACCCACCCAGACGTGTCCAGAGTGTGCTTTACTGGTCCCCTAGGCATCTCTTAGGTCAATCAAGTTGACAGTCAAGATTCTCCTTCACAGATGATACCCAGAATGCATCAGAACTGGGTCATCAGGACGATTCTGCCCAGGGGACATGTCATGAGGCCCAGAGATGCTTTGGGCTGCCAGGTCCGGGCGTGGGAGTCCCTCCAGCATTCAGTGGGTTGAGCTCATTCGCTAGGCAAATGGTAACAAAGCACCACAAACCAGGGGGTTTGCTCCAGTATGAGCGCATCTTAACTCATCGCTGTGGGGCGGCTGCCTTTCCAAATGCAGCCCCAGTCTAAGGCATTAGGGATAAAGACTCTAACATGAGAATGTTGGGAAAACACAATCAACCCATAATATGGGCAGAAGCTAGAGATGCTGCTAGACATCCGCACTGTTCAAGAAACCCCCGTGATCATCACACCCAAAGTGTCAGTCAAGTTGAAATTAAGGAGCCCTGCAATAGAGACAGTGGTTCTGAGTGCCCATGATCCAAGGCAGAGTCTCACAAGGAGATGTCCACCATGACTCTTTTGGTTGCGTGTGACAAAAACTCAAACCAAGCAGACAAAAGTGAACAAAGTGTATATTGATTTATGTGAATGAACTTGAAGTATTCATGACTTCAGGTGTGGCTGGATCCAGGGTCTAAATGACCTGGATTCAGGATTCTGGAAACATGCATCCGTTTTTCTTCATCTCTCAGCTCTACTTTCCTCCAGGTTCTCAGCTGTCAGTGATGGAAGAGGAGATGCCAGAAACTTCAGTTCCCATCCTGCCCTTCAGGAAGCTCTCATTCCGTTACTTCCAACAACAACCTTAGGATGGGCTCTGATTAGACTGATTCAGAGTGGTGACTGAGGCTAGACAGCAGAGGGGGGTCAGGCCTGAGTCATGCACTATTATGGTATATATCTGGATGCCCCATGAAGCCCATGTGCTCGTAAGTACGGTTTGGGGAGTGACTGGGTCACGGGTGTGGTGCTGGATTGTGGGTATGAGACCCTGGATCAGTCCGCTGACTGCTTTAGCATAGTTCTGCGTGTGGATGGTGGGCTCACTGAAGAGGGAAGCCTCCCTCCGGGTGTGGATGGCACAAATCACTAGGCTCACAGCCTGGGTGGAACAAAAGTGAAGAAGGCAGGCTGGCTGCTTCCTGCCTGCCCAGCCACGGAGTGTTTCTCCTCTGTGGCACGCTCCGCCATGCTGTCGTGCCTTGAAGCCAGCAACGATGGGCTGAAACCTCTACAGACTGTGAGCTAAAATAAGCCTTTCCTCTTCTAACTTATGGGTGTTAGGTATTTTGTCTCAGCAACAAGAGAGTGATGAAGACACTTCCCATCCCCGCACCCACCCAAGGCGGGTGGATGAGCATAGGAGAGGGGTAGTCCCGATAACCACAGCGGGACCTTGCTGTAATAATCCCCTCTCCCAGGACAAGCACCCCAGGGAGAGCCTCCTCCCTGCCAGTGAGATGTGGCTGGGACTCATTTCTCACTCCACGTGCATCCAGACAGCATATGGCTTGTGAGGAAGAAGGATGAGAGAGTGCACACCGCTGGATTGTAATGGTTTAAAACGGTGTCTCCTCCGTCTGTTTAGGATTACTATTCCTCAAAGAATCCCACTCTGTGCGATGTGTTAATACCTTATTTCTTGGGGGACCGTGCAGCCTGGAGTTGAAACTGATTGTGCACAGAATAAAATAATTTGCTTTTTATCAGCATCCTCCATAGAAACTTGTTTGTAACCAGTGCAGACCTGGGAGGAAAGCAAATTTAGCTTCGCCTCCCTAATCCTCCGTCAGTCCTTAAATCACCACATGTCACTCAGGGACACTCAGCCAGAAATGAGCGTCGCTCTGCAATCATAAACACAGAGTTATGGTCACTGTCACTGCCCACTGATGGCTCCTTTAGGGCCAGATGAGAGCAAGACTTAAGAGTCAGTGCCCGTGGAAAGTGGCAGGGCCTGAGAGCACTGCCAACATGAGACTGTGCCCGGGAAGGAGCCGCTAATCCACTAAATCACTGAAGGCCAGGCCTGCACAGGGTCCCTGACTCCCACAGTCAGAATACAGGGCCACTTTCCCAAGCCCTGAGCTAGCAGCCGACTGCTGATTTACAGACTACCTATGCATTTCCATTTGGTTCATAAAAAGTGTCACTGAATCCGCTCCCTAGGAATGTCTACAGGAAAGTTCGGATTTAACACTCTTCTTGACAAGTGGGGACATTTTTAAGAAGTTCCTGCACCTGGCTGGCTTGGAGTAGCACCCATCCAGCCACTCCAGTTCGCCCTGCCCTCGCCAGTCCCTGGAGGCCTGTTTATTCTGTGTCACCTGCCTGGCCTCTGTCACAAGTGCCCTAGAGCCAGGGGCCTCAAGAGCCTATGGCAGGAGCTCAGGTTCTGAAGCCAGACAGAGCTACTGCAGCTGGCTCACTTGCTCCCTCTTTCACTGGCTCCATAGCCAGCTGTGCGTGTGTGCGTACGTGTACGTGTGTGTGTTCTGGTTTCCTCTTTCAGAAACGGGCATTAGCGTGGCACCGGCAGCCAGGAAGCATGAAAGAGTTTGTAGTGATACAGCAAAACCTCCTGGTGGCAGGAAGGCAGGCACATTGGAGCTGTCCCTGCCAAGCCCCTGGGTTCCTGTGGCCTTCATGTCCTTCTCCTCACCATCCTGTGCCACGAAGTGGGTTGAATTGTGTCCTCCGAGAAGAAATAGCGAAGTTCTCCCAGAGCTGTGAACGGGACCTCATATACAGAAAAGAAGTCTTGGAGATGAGCGTGAAGGAGCTCAGAGTGAGCTCACCCTGGGTTACCCAGGGGCCCCATTTAGCTGCAGATGTCTTTATAAAGGACAGAGAGACAGGGGTGATAGCACATGCAGTTGTCCCAACTGTACAGGAGGCTGAGGCAGCGAGACCCTGTCTCAGAAATAAAAAGGGCTGGGGATGTAGCTCAGTGATCCCTGGGTTCAACCACCAGAGCAACCAAAGGAAAGGAGGGTGGGCTGGAGGGAGGGAGGGAGGGGGAGACGCAGACACAGAGCGTAAAGCCCTGTGAAGATTCGGGCAGACACTGCAGTGTTCAGCCACCATCGCAGCCCAGCTCACACCTTGATTTCAGACTTCGGGCCTCCGGAGCTGTAACAATAAATGCCTGTTGCTGTAAGCCACCCAGTTCATAGTGATTTGTGACAGCAGCCTGAGGAATCCTGTGGAGATTCAATGGCACTGGCATCTGTTTCCCATCATTTCTTGCCGCCCAGACCCTCTCAGTGTCAGGCGCTTAGGACAGCACTGTCCATCTGGCTCTGGACTTCTTGGACATGTACGAGTGTCTCACCCATAGCACCACAAGGGAGCGAGGGCCTTTCTCGGGAGCTCCAGGGATGGGGATGTCACCGCCGCAGTGGAAGGCTCTGAGCAGCCGGGCCTGGTAGAGGTAATGTGGTCTCCTCACTTAGGAAGGGATCAAAGACCTTCCTGCCTCAGCCTAGCTCTGCCCCCAGAATTATACCCTGTGCCTCTGTGTAGGCAGGACCAGCTCCCTAACATGAGGGCCTGATGCAGAATGGACTTGAGGTCTCTTTGATTAAAAAATAACAAGAGTTTTTAAATGGCTGCAATAGATCTTGAGCCTGCCGGGGGGTACACACTATCCCTAAACCTGAGCTTACCTTCTTATGAGGGAGCAGCAGGAACTAGGTCTGCTGGCTCCTGAGATCCTCTTTTCTCCCACAGAAAAGGGAAACAGGGTGGAGGAACAGAGAGAGGCTAAGTAACCTCTCAAGGTTGCACAGCTAGTTTATGTTGTAAACAGACTGTGGACCCTTGAACAGTTTTACCTATTGTACCTCAAGCAAGCAATTGCCGAGAGGTTGTATGTTCTGCTTCGCACCTGGTTATACCTTTAATCCCACAAGGACAATCCTCTCAGGAAGGAGCCCCTATTGTGGGGGTAAGGAGGGGAATGTGGTTCTTCCCCTGGACCAGCTGATGAGTTCCCTGGTTGGCATCTCCCCCACGTCCCCCCTTGTCAGTCCCACTCTCCACCTGCTGTTTCCCAGCTCTGTGGGCCATGCTTGGTACAGCTGCTTAGTGAGTGAATCTCCATTTCTGCCTCAGTCTCCTCTCTGCTGCAGACTCTAGAGCCCTTGAAATCAGTTCCCTGGAAGAGAACCCAGGAGGCCAAGTGAGCCTGAACTGTCTGAATGCCAGGAAGGCTAGCAACTCAGGGCCCTCACTCCAGACCCGTTACACCAGGAAGATGAGACGGATGGAACCCAGGGCCCAGGGTAATCAGTGCTCAGAATGGGGGTCTGATTACCTGCCTCGAGAACGTTGATTTATAGGCAATCGGTCTCTCCTCTGACTCAGGATTGCAGCTAATTTCCCAACAACCTTAAATCATTCCCCGCGCACAGCAGCAGGGAACTTGAGACGCCGTCTATCATGTGCCTCTGGTAACCGCCGACTTGATTAAAACGAGGGCGGCGAGCAGAGCCCACTCCCAGCGGCCCAGGCGGGGCCGAGGCTGGCAGTGCCGTTTATCCTGAGCTGCAGCAGCCCACACATGGCTCACTTAATTTCATGTTTGGCTGCTGATGGGTTTTCATTTATAGATAATATAAACAGGTTGACAGGGCCTTAATTAACTGATTTGTGGTCCTTTGGGAACAAATGGTTATTAATATTCATAAACATTTGTAACACGTAGGCAGATGCCTGGTGCTGACGTGATCATCCTATGTCCTCTGCTGCACACACCTCAGAGGCCTGATGGGTCTCTGGCTCCTGGATGGCAAAGAGCATCACCAGGTACTGATCGTGATCTCTCTCCGGGACCAAATGCTTCTCTCGATGGTGGCCTTAGCACGTGATTTGCCCACTACACCTCGCTGATCCGGCCACAATCCTTTCTTCTCTGTGGGTGTCCTTGGCTCAGCTTTCCACCAGTCCCACTCTCAAATCTCCTTAGAGACAAACAGAATTTCCTTCTCCTCTGGGAAGGCTTCCTGGATTCATCTCTGCCCACAGTGTCACCAGTTTTTTTTAACCAGATAATAGTCCTTCAATGCAGGGTTTTTATTTACAGGATGCTTTGCTAGTGAATGCTTTTGGATTTCTTTTTAGCCAAGAATGTTCTGGCTCATGAACTTTTCTGAAAATCAAAGACAAGCCTCCTTGTTCCTTTTGCAGTGGGAGTCTATGTCATGCAGTCTGCTGTGCACTGAAAATAACCAACAGCAGAGACAGTAACAGAGGGTGTCTATTGGGCTCTCAGCGGTATGCCAAGGGTCTTACCTGCCTTGGTTAACTGTCCCACCTCAGCTCTATGAGGCAGGTACGAGGGTGATCCTGACAGCAGTGGCACACATGGGGCATGGCCAGCTGAATCATTTACTTGCATGCATAGCTTCGGTGTTTAACTATTAGCAAATACGGCCTCCTGTGTTTGTTGTAAAGCTGAAGATGCCCTCCTGAGGTTTATCTGGCACGCACTCAGCTGTCTGTGCTCCTGAGGCAACTCCTGTGCGGCGCCAACAGCCACCCCAGCCTGGGTGCACCTGAGCGGTTGCAAAGCACACCATGGGGGCGAGAAGCCACCTGCTGGAGCTAACCCTGCCCTGGCTCTGGGGCTTTGGGAAGTCAGCTACCCAACATGCATCTGTTTGTAGACCAGGAGTCCTCAACAGGCTGGGGAAGGTGTTAATCCTAGGAGTGACATCAGGCCCCACAGCACACAATATGTCAGCCCCAATGTCTGTGGTGCTGAGGGCGCAAGGCCTAGTCTAGACATACAAAAGGCATTTAGTAAGATGACTATCTTGGAACCAGGGTTGTGGCTCAGCAGAGACTCTGCCTAGCATGCATGAGGCTCTGGGTTTCATCCCCAGCACTGCAAATAAGTAGATAAATAAAGTTAGAATGCACACCCCTGCCTCTAACCACCTGGGCAAGGGGTACAGTTGAAGCCCTGTGTGCCCCGTGCCCCTCCTTCACTGGAGGGTCAAAGCAGCACCTCCCTGAACTGTCCCTCAGCCTCACAGTCGGCCTTATGTGTGCAAACACACCAGCCGTGCCCAAGTCCTGATAGCAGCACATCAGCTTCATCTGCAGGACTAATAGAAGGAACATCTGTCTGTGACAAAAACATAAGTGTTTTAAATATCCCAGAAAATAATTCACAATTTGGGAGGGATTACTGTGGTTTCATTTGCTTTTCCTAACACCCCTTTGGCCATTCCCGGCAGAAATCACTGTGCCTCCTTCCACAGATGCAGACACGAAGCCCTCAGCCATTCAATGGCTTTTTCTTGGCTGCACAGCTAGTTAAGCCCATGCTGGTCTCCCAGTTCAGTCCTCAGAGCTGACCTCTGGCTTTGTCGCATGTGGAGCTTAAAGACACTTTTAAAGAATTGGAGCCACAGGAGTTAAAAGCAGTCGATCTGCGTCTCTCACCCAGGCTAGTGGCTGCTCTTTCTCTGGCTTGTGTCAAAAGCCTCCCCAACTTTGTCCCCTACCCCGGAGGGACAGCAGCAATTGAGGCCTGCTCCAGAGGCATCTGCCCTTCCCGCACCCCTCCCGAGAGCGGCACTGCCCAGGCTGCACGTGGTGCCTCTCATGTCCTGTTTTGTTCCTTGTGAAAAGAAGGGCTAAAAGGAAAGCGATTTTTGAGAAAATGACCTCACCGATTAGACAAAATCACTTCTTTTTTCGCTTTTGTGCTCCAGCTGAGAAGCAGCAGCCCAAGGATGTATTGGGGGAAGAGGGACTAGGCTTCACACTCAGCCGGATCTTAGTTTCTTTCCTGTTTATTCACTCAAAAAGAGGTGCACACATTAAATAAGTCAGTGTTTCTCTAAGGTTTATTACAGAGAAGCCCTTTTCCCAGTTCTTTTTGCTCTAAATTTCTAGTACTCTAAAGCGACTGCTTTCAACTCTTTTAGTTGATTCTATGGTATTAACCCTAAGCAGCATGTTTGTGAAAGGCCTGCTTGTCTTTAAAGCCTAAGCAAGAGAGCAAGAAGATATAATCATTTTTGGTGGGTAAAAGGGAAAGATTCAGCTGTGATACACACCAGCAGCCACTTTGTGTCCATGAGGCATCTGCAGCAAATGATGCTGTGTGGAGCAGGAGGAGTCAGCATCATCCTGCTGCCTGTGGGTGGCCTACATACCTGCCCTAGACTCGCCTGTCAGATCTCTCTTTGTGTAAGACATATGCAGCCCTTGTTATTTAGTCATTACTGAATCTACAGAGTTCTGTCATCAGCAGCTTAAACTGTGACCTGGAACAATGACAAAGTCAATACACATTTTGGATTTCCACGGCTGTAGGCATGGAGCTAATTATCCACTAGACACACTTGTCATTTGCAGACTGTGAAGAAAGAAACCCGCTGTCTCATTTATGTGAGACAATGCGCTGTCCAGTGGAGACCAGGCTCACGGGGCTGGAGTGGTGCAATTCAAGGGGTGTGGCCCCAGGACACAGGGCTGAAAACAGCTTCACAGCGCACGCCTCCGGATTAACGGAAACTGCACTGTGATTCATGTGATTTGAGAGGTGGGACAGCTGGGGTAGCTGAAGGAATGCCTAAAGGTTGGAATGGTTGTTTGGTGTGCAGTAGAGATAGACACTGAGACCAGTCTGAATTTTGAATAAAGACTTGAGAAAGCCTTGTCTCATGACAGCTTTTTGGTGCCCTCTCTCTCTTTCACTCACTCTCTCACTTCTAGGGATGGAAGAGCTGGGCCACAGCAGCCATCTTGTGACCAGGAAGACACAGGCATGAGATGAAGACCTAATATGCTAGGGAAGGCAGAGCAGAAATGTGGAAAGACCCCACAGCCCTGGTGATATCACACTGCTGCCACATCAGCCCTGGGAGCTCAGGGCCCCAACTGATTTATTCATACAGGATACAAATTTTATTTTATTTTATTTTTTTTACAAAACTCAAAGCAATTTGTTGAATGTTTTGTAATTGCAGCCCAATGTGTTCCCAATGATGCGATGTCTTTCTGCTCAGGATGAGCTCTGAGGGAGTGTCTCATTCATGAGGAAATCAACACAAATGCCTTCAAGCTAGACTTTTGAGCTGGTAATTTGGTGGACCCTTGGAATACAAAGGTTATTTGAACCTAATCCCTGATTTCAGAAAAACAAAAACATGGAGAGGAAATAGGCACTGTGGTCATGTTCTGTGCGATAGCCACTGGCTCCATGTCAGGTGCCGTACTGAGCCCTTCACATATGACAACCTGCTGCTCTCTGAGGTCACAGCAGGGGCACACAGCACATGCCTTGCTGAACTTATCAGTTCAGGTTCTGGCACGTCACTAGTCCCAGACATGGTCTGAGTCTACAGACTAAGTCTCAAGGGCAATGAGAGAGATTCCGGAACATTCTAAAAAGCTCAGCATTTGAAAGTTTCAGCCGACCAGGCCACACTGGGCTCCTATAAGAAACTTCTACAACCTAATACCAAAAACATAATAACTCAATTTTTAAAATTCTGTTAGGGACAGTAGACATTTCTCCCAAGAAGCAGGGCTCTTGATTAGCCTAAGCAGCCATCCAGAGAGGTGAAGGAATGTGAAGGAACATGCAGGTTACTTCCTCCCCACCCACCCAGGGACAGGGCCCCTGGAGCGGTTCAGCCAGGCAGAGCCAAGGGCAGCTCTCTCCTGGTTCTGCTGCTTTGTGAAAGAGTTGCAAGTTTGTTTCATATAAACTATCAAAGATTTCAAACAGATCTCAAACTGCTGAGACAGCTGTCACCGAAGGGCTGGGTTTTCTATCTTGGGACAAATAAACAGAGATAAAGTGGGAGAAGGACATGCTGATCCAACTCTGCGATTCCTTTTCCCTCCCTTGGCTCTGAATGTAGATTTCAAGGAGGGAAATACCTGGAAAATCAAATCCCTTCTTACCAAATAAAATAATTGGGGTCGCAGTGGTTCCTCAAAGCGGAGCTATTTCACTTTTCCTCTTTCCCCAACGCCATAGCTTTTTCTCTTCCTCCATTCATTAATCAACTGGAACTGTGACCCCCGAAGAGAGTAAAGGCATTTGCAGCTCTGGAGTTCATTAGGATCCTGGAATGCTAACATCAGGGCTCACTCCCGGTGCAGCCAGCTACAGACTTCCCAGAACACAGGGCTGAGGAACCCAATTAAAACTGCAGGCGGCTGGCCGGCCTGGAAACCCTGGACAGGCTCTGTCCCAAAGGCTCTGTCTAGTTCTACACAGGACAGCAAGATTCCTAGAGGAGGAGGCTAGACTCCAACAACTCCCCTGGCCCAGTCTTGAAGACTGCTTGCTTAAAATTGTATTACCTATGGGGGACAGGGGCAGGCCTGGAAACCCTATAGCTAATGGGAGACTAGAAAATAAGTTACAAATGGCAGAAAGAAGAAAAGAAGTCAACGGGGAAATAGGAGTCTAATTGCCACAAAGCATATTTCTGTAAGACGCATATTGTGCTTTTGCCAGTCTAGGTGAGGCATCTACTAAAATGATATGAGAGTTGTCTATTGACAATCTTTTCTCATAAAATGCTTGTCCTGGTCCCTTATCTTCCTCATGTAATGTTTTTGAGGAAATGAGATGGAGTGTTGATATCAGCACATAAGTCAGCGAAAGGGACCGCCTGTTGATCTTGGCTGGCGGAAGCGAGGTACATAAATGTGTGTGTTGGGGTGGGACTGGGTGTGGGGATCTTGCTGCTGCAGTTTCCGGGGAAGGTCCAAGGCGCCAAGTGGACAGTCTCAGCCTTCTTCAAACTGCCTGAGGTCACAAAAAACCTACCAGCAGCTATGGTGACACAGGCACAATATCCTTGTCCTTCCCAAAGGACACCTACCTCCTGCCACCCGCTTACCTCCTCGCTATCCCCAAGTATCAGCTGCTTATAGGCAACACCTGCCTCTTGAGGGCCTTCACGAGACCTACATCCCCTCCAGGGAGGTGGCTTTGCGTGGCCATGCCATTCACTGGGTATATAGTAACAGCAGGCCAAGGTGTGTGGCAGTTGATTGTGATATGTATGTCAGCTTCACTGGAGCAAGAAAGACACAGATTAGGAAAGCAGAGTTCTGGCCGTGTCTGTGGATGACTGACGTGTAGACCAGCAAACTGAGTGGGGAAGACCCAGCCTAGTTACACGCAGCACCAGCCCACAAGCTCGTAGCTTGGGTGAAATAAAAAGGGAGAGAAGGAGGAAGTGTGCCCGTGTGTGTGAAGAGTTCCGGTCCTCTGGAACAAGTGTGTCCTTCGGTGCTATTGCCTTTGGACATTGCTCTCCAGCGTCTTCATCGTTGCAATGCAGACTCATCCCTGAAACTCTTCGGGAGCTTCCAGACCTTCAACCTTGGCCTGCTGCTTATCCTTGATCCCTATGGTTCCCCGCTTCTGTCTTCTTGGGCTGAGCAGCTGCTGGTTCCCCTGGCTCTCTGGTGGCCCTCTGATAGCCCTCTGATGGCCCTCTGACCCTGCAAGCCTGCCTTAGAAATCCCCTTGCATAATTACACATGTATTTTCTCCAGATTTTGTTCCTCTAGAGAACCCTAAATAATATAAATAGCAGAGACTTGTCCCCTCTGTCTCTCATGCTCAATTCAGTGTGACCATAGCTCTGCTGGTTCTTCCTTCCAGCCCTGATCTGCTCCTGGCCACTACTGCTACTGACTCTGGTGAAGGCCTGCAGTTTCTCTCTCGCTGGCTGGAAATGCCATGGGCTGGCTCCATGCTTCTCCTGTCTATAGGCTCCTGTCTCCAGAAAAGGACCTGTTCAAAGCTGTGCCTTTTGGTATCTGTATTTCTAAATGGAACACAGGTAATGCTATGATTTGTATTTGGCCTGTTCCCCTTTGATGGGAAGGGGACCACTTGCTCCAGTGAAGTATTAAAAGATTAGTCATCAGAGTGATGTTATTAAGAGGTGATGAAGTCTATTGGGGTGGGGTAGTGACAGGTTAGGCCATTGGGGCCATGTCCTTGAAGGACACTGGAACCCTAGTCTCCTCCCTGTGCTCTGTTTCGGGGCTGCCATGAGGTGCATGGCTGCTCTGCTGTGTTCTCCCTGCCAGGATGTGCTGCCTCAGCCCAAGCCCAAAGCAGCAGAGCTAATGATCGTAGACCGCAATCTCCAGAAGAGTGAGCCAAAATGTTTCTCTTGGGTGATTATTTCAGGTGTTCATTATAGTAACAGAAAGTTAACTGATACAGGTATCCTGCCACCACCAAAAAACCCACACACACATGAATAACAGTGAAATACTATTTTTAAAAAATAATTTTTTTATTCTTATAGCCAAGATCAAGTCAAGAGTTTACACCTGACTGGCATGCCCCTTGGCTGCGTCTCAATCCCACCCCGATGGTGAATTCACCCCGTGCTCCTGCCGGTACCCCAGCCCACGTTGCCCACTTGGTAAATGCTGGCCACCTGGAGTTAACGTCTGCCTCATCCTGGGAACCTCTCCACTGTAGTGCTGGGCCTTGGGACTTACAGGGGTTTCTCACAGTCTGGAATTGCTAATTCCATATTTATGGTGCAGGCAATACCTTCTCTTTGCCCTCTGGATTTCTTGCAACCAGGCAGCTGAACATAGAGACTTGTACAAAATTACTTGTGATACTAAAAAGCATTCTGAGTTATAAAGAAGTTACTGCGCATTGACAGAAATAAAGCTAGAAAGTTAGACCACTAAGTTAAAGACTACCAGACACTCACCTATGAGCCAATTTAGTTTATTTAGCTTGCTGCATGCAATAAAAGAGACCTGGCAGCTACGCAGGAGTGCCTCATCTCAGAAAGGGACGGGGAGCAACATTTCTTAGAAGATCTTGGCTTCTGTTAAATGAGTTTCAAAAAGTGAGTGAAGGTAGGGTGAGGAGTGCAGACAGTTTGGGGACTGGGCATCTCAACTACTTTTCTTGCAGAGGTGGAAAGAGTACAGGAGAGTTAGAGTTGGTTTTGGTAAAGACACAGCCATCACTCATGTTAGAAAGGGACAGGTTCGGTCATTCCTGTGGCCGTGGAGACCGCCTAGCTCCAAACGTGGTCACCCTGTGGTCCCATCTGCACGTTTGTATTCCCTGAGCATTGTTCAGACTGCTCTGGGGAGATTATAGCTTAGCTACCAGCTTCAAGGAAGGTCATTTTTCTTTTATGGTTCCTCCTCATGGTCTAATGCAGGACTGATTCTACTTTCAGCATGAGGAGATTTGTACCTACATAGGTAGAGAAGAGAGAGCCGCCAGTTATTTTGGGAGGGAGGGTGTGGGGTTGAAGTTGTTCTGAGAGGCCAGGCTTTTCTTTGGGGAGGAAGATGATCTGGGGAGGGGGTGTGGGCAGAGCCACCACAGAAGAGGCAAGGGGGGGCGGGCGGGAAACGAGGAGGCTGGGCCCTGGGTAGGATGCCGGTGTTAGAAAAGCAAGTGTGGGAAGCACCCGAGTTCGCTCTCCCCATGGCCCTTGCACCACAGTTGTTAGCAGCTGCGTTTTTCAGGGCGACATGGAAATGAATCCTGAGCAATCGACACTGGCCTCAGTTCTCCCGGTCACCTTGGCCAGGTACGTCCTTGTCTTCTCCTGTGTGAGGGGGTCAGCCAGTGACCTCGCCGTGGCCAGCAAGACCTGAGAGAACCAGGATGGGGGAAGGTTTTTATTCCATATAGGAAGGGCGGGTAGAAAGAGTGGCCTCTGAACTGCTCCCTTTTCCTTGTTTTGGGCAAAACTGGCATATGCAATACCGATATTTTCCCAACGGCTGTTAGGGGCGCTGTTCCTTGCTGCCCAAAGCAGCCTAAGCAACAGCAGGGCGCCAGAGAGGCTTGGAGTGTTCGAGCCTGGGACTTGAAGCGAAGTGAGGGCTTTGGAGGAGAAGCTGGCTTGGGAGAGAGTATGGAACCTAGTAACATTTGTGTCCTCCAGGGACACACTGACAATAAATGGCAGATCTGGAGAGGTTAGGCCCTGATGAACAGCAGGTGGAAGCCATTGACCTGAAACTGACCGGTGCTGCCGTGGAGAGGAGTAGCGCGTGGGGACGGAAAGACCCACCTCGCCTCTCAGCGAAGCCCTGGCTAAATACGGACTTTAATTCTCCTCCAAACACGAGGATGCTGTGAGTGCATGGCCTGGCCTGGCCGCTGCTCTTCCAAAGCCTGCACGAAAAATAAACTCACATCCTTTGTACCAATATAGTCACCCACCGCTTCTCCCAGGAGAGCTTTCCACTCTTCTGTGCATGTGTTTCCTTCATGAAAAACAGGGTTTCTTTTTTTCATGTTTCAAATGCAGCTGTCTCCACAGTCCCTGGTGCCCGTGCACCAGGAGTGATGGGGCCACCGAGGCAGGACAGGTGGGGAAGCCCACCCCCACCCCCGGCCTCAAAGCATGATCAGGAGGGACAGGCAGGAGACAGCCTGTGAGATGGGCTTGGGGGAAGCCTGCAGACTCCTCCCTCTTAAAATATCTATATCTAGTCATTGAAAACAGAAATAGAGGGGCATAGATAAGAGGAGACTGGTCATGGGGAGCATTTCCTATTTTCCTGGTCAGGGATGAAGCTGGCGTGGGCCAGTTCTCCCAATTCCTGGTTCACTGCGTTCTTTCTCTCCTTCCATTCAGAATGAGATAAGGAATTGGCCGAGGCTCTGGGCAGAGGAGCCAGAGGCCTGCGCTGTGTTTAAACGTATGCCCCAGTTTGTGTGTCAGGACGAGGTGCAGGGCTGGGGGGGTGGAGCGTAAGAGACGGGTGAGGAGGTTGTTGTAAAACCCAGGGACGGGATGATGGTATCTCAGGCAGGGCAGGAGTGCTGGAGGAGGTGGGAAGTGGCTAGACTCGGGACATATTCTGAAGACAGGGTCAGCACCATTTCTGACCGGCTGTCTACCAGGAAGGAAAGAGATGACTCTTGGGTGCAGTGATGAACTTGCCATTTTCTGAGACGGAGATGGCGCCAGGAGCCACAGACTGAGAGGGGGGCTGTCTTACAATACTCAAGCTGTCTCAACAAGACACCATAGTCTGAATAGCTTATGTGCAACAGGAATTTATGTTTCTCTGAGTTTTGGAAGCTGGGAAGGGCAAGATCAAGGTGCTGGCAGGTTGAGTGTCTGGTGAGGGCCCTTTCAGCCTCACAGATGGAGCTTGTCCTTGTATCCTCACATAGGAGGAGCAGCTGAGCGAGCTGCCTTGGGCTTCTTGTCAGGGCACTCATTCCATTCATGGGGGCTTCACCCTTGTGACCTAATCACCTCCACAGGTCCTGCTTCCTAACACCATTCCTCTGGGGTCAGGACTTCAACTTTGGACGGAGGTTGAAGGGCACAAACATTCAGGTTATAGCAGAGACACAGAGATTTTAATTTGGTCGGGCTAAGTTTTGCTATGTCTGGGCAGTTGGATGGATGGATTCAAAGGCGTTTTAGGCCAGAGATACAAAGGTGAGAGTTGGCAGCCTCTATGAGGTGTGCTGTGAGCATCAACAGCCCTGCCCTTTGATTATCTCTGGTTTTCTACAACAGGAAATTGGAACCATTGGCCAAACCAACAGTTAGGACTCTTAGCTGAGAAGCACAGTGGACCCGGCCACCTTGCATCACCGGGAACCTCTCTGTTCCCTGTTGCTCCACCAGCAGTAAAAATGAGTCCTGCAGATATACCCAGAGCCTTCTGCTGAGCCTCCCCGGCCACCAGGGCACTGAGGCTGTTCTTTGCCCCAGAGCTTTACAGAGGTGGTCGTGTCACGATGACTCGAGCTCACACAGCTCAGGCTAAGCTTCCGTCCTATTCAGGCAGCATCTCCAGCTGACGCCTTCGAAATGGAGCCCTGGAAAGTGGGGGAAAGCTTTGATTCCGGGCCAGGCAGGCTGTCCATGGAAGGAGAACATGACATGGGGACCGGAACAGATTGAAAAGGTCTGTCGGGTTGAACTGCAAGCCACCAGCAGCCAAAAGCAAAGTCAGGGGGTTTCCCAGCAGACAGCGCTGAGGAGGTAAGCAAGCACCTGCCCAGATGGCCCTCTGGGAGACGCAGGTGGGTGGTCAGGGGTGTGGGATCCGGGCCACACCCCCTCAGCTGCCAGTCTGGCTCTGCCATTTTCTATCTGTGTCACCTTGGTCAAGTGACTTCACCTCTCTGTGTTTAGAAGTTTAATATGAAGAACCAGCGCAACAACAGTGCTCATCCCACCAGATCATTCCAAGGCCCCAGTGAGTCCCCGTCAACATGCTGAGACCCCCAGATCCACCCCAGCGCACCCTGAGCACAGGATAAGCATTGCTAGCCCCAGGGACAGACCGATCTCTTGGCCAAATTCCATATTTTTTCTGCTCTTTGAAAGATTGTCTGGAACACATCTGGATTCAGACCTCTGTCAGGATGAAGATCAACAGCCCAGCCCATGGTGTCTTCCTTCCCTACGCACCCTTTCATCAGATGGAGTCAGGATTATTGACTGACAAGGCAGCTGGGGTGTGGACCAGCAGCACAGAACTTACAAGCAGCATGTGAAGCCAAGACACAGCAGGAAAGCTGGAGCACAGGAAGAGAGGAATCAAGTAGCATTCAGGACAGAGGTGGGAACGCGTCAAGGGCGGTGCATGATGAATGAGCAGACACTCGGCAGAAAGGAGGAGGTACAGGGATGTAAGTAGCCTTAGCAGATCATCTAATGGACTCAGAAAACCCAAGAGAATCAACTGGAGCTTTCAGAACTTGTAAATGTGTCTAGAAGCCCAATGAGCTACAAAGTCGGTATGCATTTATGGAGCTGGGTGAGTCAGTCCTAACGGAAGGGCAGGGTGGATTGGGAACAGAGCAACAGAACTCCAAGGAAAGTTCAGGAAAAGACCTGCCCAGATAGGAGACTTTACAATGTCATAACAATTACATTTGCATTGTTTGGAAGAAGCTAGATTAGTCAATAAATGATATTCAAACTGCTCTGAAGATGCCTATGACCTGGATAAGATTAAATCCAATCCGTATCTCATTATGTACATCAAAAAAAAAAAAAACTCTAGATGTGTTAGTAAATCAACTGTAGAAATCACAAGGTCCTGGAGGAAAAAATAAATGAATGTTTACATAGTACTGAGAGATCAGTAAACATAAATGTGGAAAGCGCTAGGGAAAAGTTCACTGAATATAAAACAAAAATGAAAAACTTCTCTTCTGCCATCAAATTTATTCATTTCTTGATGCCATAAACTTCCAGCAAGGTATCATTTCTTGCATTCATTCATTCATTCATTCAGTTCCTGTTCCCAGACCAGCACTTTTCCAAATAGAAGAAACCCCACCCTGTTTCGTTACATACTCAGGGCTGTGGTGCTCTTCGAGTGCTTGACTGTGAGGGGCAGTCTCCTCAGCATGGGAAGTACCTGGTGTCTCCTTAAGTTCTCAGCCTTGAGTCCTCTCTCTTAGTAATAAAAGGTTAAAGTAAACCCAGCAACACTCAGTGACTTTCTCTGTTGCTGAAAGTCACATCAAACTCAGCAGTAATGATTGCAGAAGCAACCTTTCCAAATCACACGTTCATAACAGAACATATTTCAAAACAAATGTCTATTTTCCACCCCTAGAATAGGAAATCAATACTGAGCTCATGCCCTGGGGGCAGATGGCTGGCTCAGGACCTGATGGAGTCATAGTTCCTCATCAGAAAGGTCCCTCGGGGACCTTCATCATGAACACAGCCCTCTGGGGTGATGGGAGGAGGCGGCCGTTTATACACGTCATCAACTTCATGCACTGAACAGATGGGAGGCTTTCTCCAGGAGACATGGCGTACATGTCCCATTTCTCACAGAGGCGGCAGGGACAGCTCCAATTAACCAACTTCCCATGAACTGGCAGCCAGCAGAACTCAAGGGAGGGGAAGGAAAGAGAAAAACGTTCAGCACCTGTAATAGCTTCTGTCAGAGCATGGTGCCCACCTACAAGCTTGATGTGACCACAGTCAGACCAGTGTCCTCTGTTCCTCGGGTTCAGAGGAGTTTGTGAGTGGTGCTCATGCCAAATGCAGCCCTCATGGTGCCCCTGTCCTCAGCCAGGAGGCAAGTATTGATGGAGACCCTTACAGTGCTCTTGACCTTAAAGTGGGAACATGGGCACTGGTCCTGACCTCAGGAAGGGCATTGTACTCAGAAAGATGAGCCAATAAACAAGAGGACCCCTTGAGAATCAGGGACTCTGTACTTGGGGTGACCTTAGCATGCAGTAGGAGAGAGCAGGTGCATGTAAGGGAGACAGACCCTGGATTACATTCCTGCCAAACCCCACACTTAGCTTCAACTGCGAGCAAACTTTACTACCCCCTGAGCCTCAGTTTCCCTGCCAGCACCCCCTTGGCAGGGTTTTGAGGAATGATGAGATGGCATGGGTAAAGTGTGTCTCATTAGCTTTGTGTCCCCTCTTCCTTTTTCACTTTAATTTCTTGGAAGGAAGGAGGAGGAGCCCATTCCTTAAAAATACAAAGAGAGCTGAGCTTTATGAAGGTGTGGTGCACACTCCCGGTCTCCTGCCTGGTATCAACTTTTCCCCACTCACCATCAGGACCTAGGTTTGTTCAAGGTGGCAAAATGCCAGGCAAGGAACTCACTTTCCCAGCCTCCCTTGCAGGTAGTACTGGTCACATGACCCAGTTCTGGCCAATGTACTGCAAGTGGATATCTGCAGGGGCTCCTAAGGAAGCTTTTAACTCCCGCCTCCTCCCCTCTCCTGCCTGCCTGGAGGTAAAGCAGCCACTTCAGAAGCAGATGTGATAAGCCTGTGGATGGAAATTAGTATGCTGAGGATGCAGAGCGGAAAGACAGAAAGAGTTGGTCCCTGATACAGCGATGACTGAGCCAGCACTGGCCCGGTGCTGCACTTAAACCACTCTCATCGGGCATTCCTCCTACTTGCAAACAAAAGGATTCCTAAATGATAACCACAGTTTATCGTGATGTGCTGCGGAATAGGTCCCGCATTCCCAGTGGGGAAATGGCTAGAGCAAGGGAAGGAAAGTAGCAGAGCAGAAAATATGAAGGAAAATAGTGGGGCAGGACTGCTGCTGTCCAACTCCCATCAACTCTAGGTGGTCATGGCCATCTCGCCCCATCTCCCACCAGTGATTGGTCTAGGAAGGTAACATGAGCCCCGCTGGTGGCCAGTAAGACCTGAGGGGTTGTCTTCTGGAAGATTCTAGAATATGTCTTCAGGCCCTTAAGCCAACCCTCTTTTCTCCTCCCTCTCATATAGTTTCACACCTGGAACCTTCTGAAAGAGTCCAGAAGGGGCTTGGCATATGGATGAAGCTGATACCCCAAGATCAAAGAACAGAAAGTGGGAAAGATCCAGTTCCTCCATGATATCTTTGAGCCTCTAGATTAGCCAGACTGCAGGTAGCCAGCCCCGAGGCATGGTTCTAAGAACTAAAGGAGACAGCACATATAAAGATCAGCCTCTGTCCTGCTGTAGGTACTACATGACAGTACTTGTACTGACATATGGGCAACAGCACTGTCTACCTAGCATATCTTTCTGCTGCTGCACCAAAACATTCCTGTCTTACAGATAAGGAAACCAAGGTACAGAGAACTAAAGTTATTTGCAGGAGAGCCATACAACTGAAAAGCTTGGATTTGAGCCCAAACAGTGGAGCTTCAGGGCCACATCTCTTAAGCAGGGTCTGATCTGGTAGCTCCTTTCCTGATGGTCTCAATGCATGAACCAACAGCGAGCCAGGGTGGTCATAAGTGATTAGACTTTGTCTTTCTTTGCTACTGTGAGGGTACAGTTAAGTACATGATAACAGTGTGTTCTTTCTTTGCCAGACTCCTGTGCCTTCCCAGCTCCAGCCATTTCCAATAGCCATTATAATTTCTCTCTTGCATTTTGCAGCCTCTGAATGGGTCAGTAGGCTCACAGACAGGGAGCCCAGCCAAATCCCTACCATCTGGCACAGCCCAGAGACAGCATATGCTGTGCCCTCTGCATGAAGCCTCCCTTGCAATGCCTCCAAATGAGATCCTAAATGCACTGCCGGCAGAGGGAGGTGTCTTGTGTGCCAGCTCTTCCTAGGCTCCCTGGGCCAGCAGCCCAAAGGGGGTCAAGCTGGATTGGGAGCACTCATCTACTTTCAGGCTGGAGCAGTGCCTTTTGGGCAGAGGGCATGAAAGAAACAACTGACATGAACTAGACTGAAAGCATCAGGCACTCAGGTGGCACCTGCCAGGTCCAGGTGCTACATGAGGTGCCAAGAACAGAAACATAAATAAAGCCTGGTTCATGCCTCAGAGATACTCCCAGGGTAGAGAGCAGATAGTAAATAAGTGATAGGAGCTGGTATTCTCAGTACTGAGACACTGTTTTAAGCGTAAATACCTTTGATCTGCACGTCTACTCTATCCATTCCACACAGACAGGTTAAGACATTTGCCCAAGGTCACACAGTTAGCAAGTGGCTTGAGATAAGCTGGGAACCTGGGCTGTCTGGTTTGAGTCCAGCCTCTGAAGCAGCATTCTGCCTCCTGCAGCACTCAGAAGAAGGGCACAGCCTGCTCCAAGTATGGGCTGAGCCACGGCCTCCTGTGAGTTGATCCTCTCTCACAGAGGGGCTGCTCACAGCAGCGGGACCCTGAAAAGTCCACAGAGGCGGTGGGCATTGCCAGGTGATGACTGTGACAAAACTCACAGCAGTTGGCGCCGGCGCTGTGCTCACACAGTGCTGTAGTTCTGTTTCCACAGTCATCCCATCCCAATTAAGAGGCTACTGACACTGTCCCAACCTCACAGACAAGGCAGCAGAGGCAGAGAGAGATCTAGTGATACGTCTGATCTTACACAGAGGCAAAGACAGCCCAGGTCTGAACCAGGGAGTCTGGTTTCAGGTCTGCCCTCTCTCCACTGGGTAAAAAGGGATGGGGAAGATGATTTGCAGGAGGAAGCTCCCTGGGCAAAGGAGCAGCCCTGAGCCTGAGCAGGGAAGCAGGCGCTGGCCTGGTGCGGGGCAGGGGCTGGGGAAAAGAAACTCAGCCCGACTGTGGACAGTGATACTGATAGTTTCTCTGAAGCAAGCTCATGTATTCAGAACAACGGGCACTGTGGTTTGGAGCTTAAATGTTTCCAAAAGATGGCATGTTGGAGGCTTAGTTCTCAGCCCGTGGTGCTCTTGGGAAGTGGTGGGCCTTTAAAAAGTGTGGCCTTGTTGGAGGAAGTCAAGTCATTGGCACCATCCTCTCAAAGGGAATTGTGGGACCTTGGCCTCTGTGTCTGTGTGTCTGTGTGTCTGTGTCTGTCTGTCTGTCTCTCTCCCCTCCTCTTCCCAACCATGAGGTGAGCAGCTTTCTCTACCGCTATGCTCTGCTGCCATGGTGGGCCCCCTCACCCAGGCACTAAAGCAACAAGCCCAACCGACCAACCAACCACAGACTAGAATCCAAAACTGTGATCCCCAAACAAAATTTTCCTCTTTAAAGTTAATTATCTTAAAAATTCTGTTACAGCAACAGAAACCTGCCTAACAGCAGGAGATCTGAATTCTGGTGCTGGCTCCATTGTAAACATTTGGTCATGTCACTGAGATTCAGCCTTCTTTTCTGAAAAGTAGTCCATAGTGCAATGAAAATCCTAGCGCCCAGAAGAGCACTGGAGAGTGCGGAGTGCAGAGTTGGCACATGCTTCGAGATGGCCACCAGGCATGAGCAAGTGGGCCAGGAAGCCGGTGATGTGGTCCGTATTAATCAGGCCTCTTCACCACAAACAATAGAATCCATTCTGGCTTAAATAAAACTAAAGATGCCTAGAGGATGGCGGGCAGCACAAGAATCTTATAAGACTGGAGCAGGAAAATTCACGGAGCCACCCCTGACCACAAGGCACTGGATGCCAGAAAGTCCACCTGCTACCCCAGAAGGTTTACCAGATGCCTCCACTTCTCACTGAACCAAACCTCAACCCTGTTGGCTCCTCCACATTCCATTCCAGATCATAGTCTCAGATGAGAGGATGTGATTAGAGAAGCCAAAGTCACATGACTGCCTCCATAGCAAGGGAGGCAGGGAAAATAACTTCTGGCTTCTCCATTTTGGAAGTGAGAATTGCACTCCGGAAACTCTCACACAGGGTAGGCTTTCAAACGATGCTGGGCAGCCTCCAAATTTCCTAACTGTTTCTTGCACAGTCCAATCTGCATGGCAGATCTCCAGTGGGAGCCTGGAATTGGCATCTTGGAAGGTAAGACTGGAGAGCAGGCTGCCAGTAGGTGAAAAAAGCAAGAGACATCAGGGACTGAACAAGAACAATGGTAGCAGACATCCAGAGAGGGAAGAAGACCCAGGGGAGTTGGAAGGTAAAATCACCAGGGCTTGAGAATGATTTGAAAGAATCAGGGTGCACATTGGAACCAAAGGATCCACCAACATCGGAGAGCACTGAAGTCCTATCTGTGCTAAAGGGCACCGAGACTGCCCACAGTATCAGATACAGTACTGTGAGCAAGCACGCTCAGTACAGGGTGCTGCCCTTGGGGAGGGCCAGGGGCGGGAATGTGCTGGCCTACAGGAAATTGGTCCTCTTGAACCCCTTGGAGCAGGCCTGGGATCCTCAGCAGCCTTTATGGTCCTGCAGCTTAGATAGTGCTTTTCAAGGACTAAGAGGCCTAGGGGCTTGGCAGAAGTGGATCCCGTAATCTGTAGGGAGCTGATGCCTGTTGATTGTTCTTCTCTTAACTCCAGGTTATTGTCATACAGCTGACCACCAAGGACACTCAGTGGCCACTGACTATGGGATGACCATGTCGGCTAGAGGGAGAACTTCAAGAAGGCCAGCAGAGAAATAAAGAGAGAAGGACCTGCTGTTCGCCATCCCTGCCCATCTTTGAGGCAAAGAGGTTCTTGAAAAGAATGATCAACATTCCACATGTCCATTCAGTAACGTTTATTACCCTACCCCAGTGAGCCAGCTCAGGGATTAGGGCTCAAGTAGAGGATAGAGGACAGGCCTGTCCTTGTTAAACTTGACATTTCAACCCAGGAAGCTGTAAAACTTGGGCAGTAGAACAGGAGTGTGGAAAGGAGGGAAAGGACAAAGAGTCCAAAGCTTGGCTCTGTTGTTCAGCAGAGAGGGACACTGGGCAAGTCAGTTCACAATCTCTGGGTGTCAGCTTTCTACTTCATGAAACAGGGAAGATAAAATGGGATCTCCCTCCAGGGTGAGAGTTAGAGTTGACACATAGAACACTTACAACAATGACTAACATCCCGGAAATGCGCTGTAGTAACTCTTACTATTGCAGCTTCTTATCAAACCACACCAAGCTACGTCATCCCTGCTATTCCCTCACCTGGAAAGCCTTTCCGTGCATCTCCTTCTCAACGCATCGATTTTAGCTTCACTGTTGCCTCTAACTTGTCAAAAACAGCCTTTGCCATGAGAATGCCCATTTCATTTCTTGGGAGGACTTCCCTGGGGGCCAGGGGACTTGGCCAACGAGTGGATGGTTGAACTAGGGGGCAGAAGCCAATGGTTAAACTGTGGGGCAAAAGCACACAGGTTTTATGAGGAGTGAACGGTTAAGCAAGAAGTTTAGATTAGTGAACCATGTTGTATCCAGCCATTGTCCTTCTTTCCCCAAGAAAACTGCCTAGTCCTGAGACAGTTCTTTGCCCAAACTGCTTTTTTCTGCTCTTCTTGCTTACACTGATATTCTAAATAAAAGCCAGAGAGTTCTTGGCTTCAGAGTTTCTCCTGGGAGTCTCCCCAGTTCTGGGCAGTCTTGGGTGAGATCACCCCGCTGAGCCACTCAGTGACTGAGCTACGTCTTGTCTCTGAGCAATCGTGCACCCTCTGTGCCACTGTGGCCACCCACTGCAACATTTATCACCTTCAGGAAACCTTTCCTGTTTTCTTTTTCTCTATCTGTGCTCCGCACTAATAAAGCCAGGGAGCCGGGTACAGGCAGTGATGGGATGCTCCCTGGCCTCTGCGGCCTGGGGCCGGTACTCAGGCTCCGTTTTTCCCGGTCTCCTTTCCCATAGTCTGCCCTTGTATTGATCTTGGGCTCCTGAGCGGCACGAGTGAGTTTGAGGGGGAATTCTCTGGATCCCTTCTCCATTTTCTATCTCGGCTGATCCATATGTTTGGCCACCATTTCAGGGCCTCAAAGCAATCTTAGCCCAGTGGAAGCTCACTGCAGAGAGAGTAGGCCCTGGGCTCCTCTGCCTGAGGTCCCTCCATCCACCCCCATCTACTTCTCTTTTGTCTGTACAGCTCAGGCTGGGCTGTGGCTCAGTGGTAGAGTTCTTGCCCTGCATGCATAAGGCCCTGGGTTCAATCCCCAGGACCACATACACACACACAAAAAAAGCAAAGAGGACAAAACAAAGCCGATGCTATCATCTTTTTCCTTTGTAGGCTCCAGCAGGAAGTTGCATGTACCATTTCCCTCACTCTGATTGGCAGAGCCTGGCACATGGTCATACTTGCCTCAGGAAGCTGGGAAATGTAGTCTTCACTGTGCAGTGGTATGGGCAGCTGTGCAGGCAGCTGGACATCAGAAATGCTACTGCTAGGATAAAGAAGATAGTAAGGGAGAAGTTATGTTCTCCAGCCACCCTCGCGCCTCCTTTGCTTGCCCTGTGTAAAATCAGGCACTTATGAGAGGAGACAAAAAAATGGGTTGAGGAAGGGCCAGGGGTGGGGATCTATTGCCACTCTGGTGTGGGAAGTCACAGCTGCCCTTCACACCTCTCTCCTGTCCTCTCTTCCTCTCACCCCTTCCAGACCTGCCTCGGTACTGAAGCTGAATTTTCCTGGTGATGGGGTCAGAGCATGGGGAGGTGATGTCCCCTCCAAACTGCTGAGGCCCTATGGACCCCGGCCCTACACACCTGGCCCTGTGTCTCATCCCAGAGTACTGGTCAAGAGGTTGGCTATCTCTGAGCCAAATGGACACAGAGCCTGGCCCACTCTATCCTCCTGGGCAGGTCACTCAGCACCAACACCGTGAAGCTCCCAGCTGCCAGGGCTGGCAGCTCTGTGAAATGTCAGTTTCTTGGCCAAAGAGCACAATGCTGCCTCCTAGTCTCCTCGGGGCTTTGGTCAGACTGCTCAACAGTGTGGGTGTGGTGCATGGGCACCACTGGGGTACCAGAGGACACATTCTCAGGGCAATTACAGGTCTACAGAGAGCTCTGCCCAAAGACGCCTGCCCCCTCCTTCCTTGGAAACACAGAGAATATGTTTTCTGTCTTCTGCTGGCTTCCGCCTCATTCTTATATCTGGGCTCAGGCACCTTGTACCTGCCACCTGGTCCAGTAAGTCTTAATCATGAAATGAGCTTCTAGCTCAGCCTACCCAGCATGCATTGCTCATTTCTCATTGCACACTACCCAACTGTCTACCTAAAGTCAGTGTGGGGCTCACTCTACCCTTAGCTCCAAAGCTGGGTATGTAGCCTGGGTTGGCCAGTCACAGAGTTCCATTCCCCTGGGCATAATGCTGAATGGAACATGGTCCTGTGGCCACACCAGGCCAATGAGGGTTTGCTTTGAGAGGTTCCCTAGAGCTCTTAGCAATGGGCTCTTGACAATGTTCTGAAGTTGCCAAGCTGTAAGACATGGCCTGGAGCATCTGGTGGCCATCTCTCCCCTCACATGGAAAAGCCTGCCTACACATTGAACCTGAATGAATGAAAGCACTGTAAAACCAATTGTGTCCAAACTCTGCTTCATCCTTCAACGTTTCAGGCACATGAGCCAATGGATTCCTTTTTGGCTTGTACCCACCCGTTTGAGATAGGATTCTGTCTCTTGATACTGAGGATTTCTGCTAGCTTATGGCTCTTTCTCCTAGACCCACAGAGCAGCCCTCAGGGGCAAAGGTCAAGTCCTCCTCTTCGAGGATGGAGTCGCATCACTGTGATGTCTCCTGCTGGTCCTGAGATCATCCTGACTGGCCCAGGGTCTCACACGTATCAGCCCCTCCTGCTCCCTCAACCCCATCACACCAGCCCTGGTCCCACTCCTGCTCATCCGGGGGCTCTTTTGTGCCTTGTTCTCTTTCCTTCCTGTTCCCCTCCTGTGCCTCCATGAAGCTGAAAGCCCATTAGCCAACCCTGAAATGGTTCCACAACTACCAAAGATAAAGATGTGATTTGCAACAGGGTGCTACACTGCCGGGGGGACTTCTCTCAAGCTAATGCATTTATTTTATTGTAAGTAGATGACCATTTATTTACACAACACAAAATGACCATGTTAACCACGTCTAAGTGGACAGTTCTGTGGCACTGAGCATGTTCACCTCATTGTGCGGTCATCACGCCACAGACGCTTTTCATCTTGAAAAATTGAAACCCATTGCACACCAACGCCTCCCTTCTGCCTTCCCCAGCCCCTGGCAACCACCCTGCAGCTCTTTCTCCTTGCACTTGCTGCATGAGAACTGCACGTGAGTAGAGCCAGAGATTCTCCTTCCCACAACTGCTTTATTTCACGTAACGTGTCTTAAAGTTTCATCCGTGTTGTGTGCGTGTCTGAGTCTCCTTCCTTTTTGAAAGCTCGTCCATTGTATACACATACTGTATTTCCTTTATCCTCCCTTCTGTCTATGGATATGTGTTGCTGACATCTTTTTGCATATTACCATGAGTGTAGGTTTACAGTTATCTTTCAAGTTCCTGAAGTCAATTCCTTGCGGTATATTCCCAGATGTGGAATTGCTGGGTTTTGTAGTTTGGGGGTTTATGCAAGGGGAATGATATAATACAGGACACATATTTTATAAGGTTATAATAGTCATTCAAAGAGTCATGTACAGAAAGAGAGTGTAGGAAATCTGTCTATACATTAAATACCGAAGAATCCGGCTGAAGGCCTGGATCCCATGATAATGTCCCGCACTGAAGACCGAGAGCCCACAATGAGTCCAACTGGAGGCCTGGAGCTCATGACAATGTCTCATGCAGCCCTGTTTGACAAATCTGCGATGGGAAGGCCCAGAGGTCAGTGGTGGAAGCTAGAAAGCCTGTGCCAACGGGATGAAGAATCTGTGCCAGCGGGCTGAGGGGTCTGCACTACAGCCAATGTAAGAACCAGAGCTCCCCAAAAGTACCACGACCATCTTCAGCAACAGTGAGGTCCTGAGCTCCTCTGATGATGAGGAAAGCCTAGTTCCCATCAGCAAAGCCAATACAAGCTTCTCTAGGAGACGGAGCAGTGCACCATCTTCCCCTCCCTAGCCAGGAAGCGACATTCAGAGTGGGGACCAGACTCCCTCAAAGTGAACCAAAGCCATTCTCAGAAACAAGGTCCTGAGCTCTCAGATAATAACAGCTGAGTTCATCAGGAAAGCCAGCATGACAAGCTCCTCCAAGAGAATCAACAGCTTCTTACAGCTTCTAACAGCACCCAACAGCCTCTCTCAGCCCCTAACAGCTTCTACACTTTTTCCTCTCCAGTTCTGCCTCTTACACTGCCGGCAACAGTCCTCAGGTGGGCCTCCCATGCCCAGCATCACACTGGTTCAGTTCAGCTGCATAGTACAAGTTGACCACCGGTTGTCAATGCACCACACTGGATCATACACTAATTTTATTTTTACTTCCTCCCACTTTTTTTGGTGCTGGCAATGGAACCCCGGGCCTTATGCGTGCTATGCAAATGTTACTTTGACTTTTGAAAGGAACCACTATACTGTTTTTCATGTCAGTTCATCACTTTACATTCCCACCAGCAGTGAACAGAGTTCTGAGTTCTCTACTTCCTCACCAACACTTATTATTTTCTGGTCTTGTTTTTGGTAAGGTCACCCAAGTGGGTGTGGAGTGGTATCTTACTGTCTGGATTTTCATTGTCCTGATGGTTAGTGAGACTGAGTATCTTTCCATGGGTTTATAGGCCATTTGCACACCTTCATTGGAGAAATGTCTGGTAAGACTTAGAGACTTCTTCATTCATTTCACTCACCCTTTGGTTTGTTCTCCCATTGAGTAAATATTTCTTCAGCATCGATTATAAGTCAAGCACGGGTCAATGCATTATAGACACAACCATGATGAAGACAAAACCAACCAGCCAAACCAAACAAGAGCCCTTGTCTCCGTGGAACTGCCAATTCATCTCTGCGTAACGTCATTCTTGCCACTGAGGGATTTTGTGAGAATAAAGCAAAATAATTTCTCAGCTCAGCAGAGCCTGCGCATCAGCCAGCTCCTTGCCTCATCTCCCAACTCAAACCCACACACTTTCGCTCCTATTCTTCCTCCACTGCCACCGCCACCCCAGCCACCATCTTGTCTCCTTGCCTTTTCTCTTTTTGTATGAATTTCAGGAGCTGGTGAGTCTTGCAGCCATCGCCACCATGTCCATTGGCACTTGGAGAGGATTTCTGTCCTTTCTCTGGCTTTTGCCCTGAAATAGGAGAAAACATTTTCAAACACTCACCAAGCCTCACCTGTGAGTCCTGCCGTGGTATGATCATATTTCTTAGCCCAGATGGAACCTCTGTGAGGAAGCTACCTTTCCTAAGGTGAGCCCTTTGATACATTTATTAGGAATATTCTATAAAACAAGAGACGGGTTGAGGCTGGAAAGAGGAGAGAAGTCATCTCTTTACAAGGAAGGCAGACACACAGCAAAGGTGTAAACACTTGTGCACTGACCTTGAGGTGCTAAAAAAACAGGTGACTGTCTATCCACTTCTGAAAGCTTCTCCCAAGGGAGTGGGAGGGTCTCTTACAAGTGGCCAAGTAAGCCTTCTTGTGTCCTTAGGAGGTGAACAGGGCCTGGGTTAATGGCCACCTTCTTCTCCAGCTTTTCTTGGGCTCATTTCCGTATGTCCAGCTACTAGAGGCAGGGCTTGGAGGCTGCCAGGGTCCCCAGTCCTCTGGAGAGCACATTCCATACTGTCTGCTGCTCCTGGAAGGAGAAAGTGGAGGCAGCAGGGAAACATGGGCAGCTGCCAGCCTTCGCCCTTCCTCAGGCAGGGTCTCCTCAGACCTGTGGGTGGGTGCTCAGCAGTGCATACAGATGGGCTCTGTTAGTAGGAGCACAGAGGCACAGGCACTGGGCTCATCTCCAGTGTGTGATGGATGATGACATGAGCTCAGGCTACCAGCTACAGAAGACTTGAGAGGCATTCAGGCAGCACCCGGCTCTGGACCTGGGGTGGGACAGATGCAAGCACCCTCAGTGCACTGTTCTACTGAGCAGAAGCATCCAGAAAAGTACAAACATCTATGGCCACAGCAGAAAAATACATTGCTAGCCTGGCATGGTGCTGCACACCTGTAATCACAGCACTCTGGGAGGCTGAGGCAGAAGCATCACAAATTTGAGCCCAGCCTGGCCAATTTAGCAAAACACTGTCTCAAAATTTTAAAAAATGTCAAGAAGCTGGGGATGTAACTCAGTGTGAAGATCCTGGGTCAAATCCCCAGTACCACAAAGAAAAAAAATGCATTCCCTAGTAAACACAGGGGAAAGGGACTGAAGGCGGGACTCCCCTCCAGTGCTTCCTAATGACCTGACCCCTGCCCGTTTGCTGGGGCCAGCCTTTGGCACAGACCATGGGCTTCCCATCCCTGGGATAAGAGCCTCCTGTCCCCCAAAACCTGCATGTTCTATGTCCCATCAACAGAGCCAGCACTGTCCTTGGAGCTGATCACATCTGTTAACTAGATGTGCACAGTGTGGAAAGATCCTCTGGCTGCGCAGTGACTTGAAGCTCTGTCCTGACATCTTGGCATGGTCCCTAATTAGTTTAGGAGATTAGAAAGCGGGCAGAATGACAAGACATTGTTAGCATGCAGTGGAACCTCTGTCCTTGGCTGAACCGGAAGGGCGGGAAGGAAAGAGAGGACAGGACTTTCTCAATGGGCACGCACAGCCGTCACACAGACCGCTCCCACTCTGAGCGCTCTCGTTGACAGGTGTGAGAGTAGGTTGCAAATTGTGGAAAGTGAAGAGAGCTTAGCCTGAAGCCCCAGGGTCCCCAGGGAGTAGGACCAGCCGGGAGTGAGCCCAGACATAAGAGGGCCTAGCTGAGACGGGGAGTGACAGGGGACATGGTCTGGCTGAGAGCACTGGATTCTCTTAGCATCTCTTTGTCATTAAGCTTGACATGACAGAGTGATCCTAGAATTCACAGACCATGTCCGGCCATTTGTGAGATCAACAGCAGAGCTCATAATCAGTACTTAATGCCCATCCGGGCAGTATTTATTCTGGACTGTCGTAGGCAATCCGGGATGAATAGTCACTCTACACATGAGTGAGTCCCTTTACATCTCTTTATCTCAGATTCTTCATTCATCTGAGGTATACCCAGCTCCCATGGGATGTTGCTGTAAGGATTAAATTAGTTGGCTCGGGTACTTAGTAGACTGCCAGGCACGTTATTGAAATGCATCAGCTACACACTGTTGCCTTTATTATTGTTTGCCCCCACTTAAATTATTAGCCATGTATAGAGTATTCCCGTCTTATGAGTTCATGTCTCCCCTCGTGAGAAGTTAGACTGTGACATGCCCTTCTACACTTAAACAAGCTAAGTGGTTTCTAGTGTTCAAACTACTAAGACTTCTAATAGCTTAGAAACTCCTGGATCCAACCCCACCTGCAATCCTCTCCTGAACTTTTCAACAACAAAGAAAGTCTCCCCTTGTCTTCTTATTCAGTTTATTTGAATCCATGACACAGTAAATACCCACTTAACAAATAACCATATGTGCTGTCAAGAAAAAAAAAGGAAAAAAATGGTAATAAAACTTTTGTAAATAAAGAGGGGAAGAGGAGCTGAAGGGAGGGGAATAGGGAAAAAACAAAGCAAGATATACTGTGTACAGGTACAAATTCCTTACGATCAATGTGATTACTATGTATATCTAAAATGTACCAATAAAATAAAAGATTTAAAGAAACGTAAAAAAAATAATAACAACAACAACAAAAACATCAACTGGAGAGGGAATGGAAAAGTAAAAAAAAAAAGAAAAGAAAACAGCACAAAACTTTTCAACTACGGTTCCTTAAATGCCCCAACGGCCTTACCAAGACATGCTGTATCTCCATTCTCCCTGCCAGCACTATAGAGCCTCTGGGTACCTGAAAATGAAGCAAACCAGGCACAATAGATACCTTGTCTTACGTCTCCAGTCTCCGGCTTAGAAAACACCAACAAAGGCCCAGGGGTGTTGCTGTGCACTTTGGAGGCTTCCTGAAGAACTGCATCTTTGCACACACTGTGAAAGGCGATTGTCTTTGTGAAGCCTATCTTTCCTTCCCACCTTGGATGTGGGGTGGCCTGCTATCTAGACTCCTTTGTGAATACGCCTAAGGAAAAGAAAACACAAACCCAGCGAATTCTGAAGCCACACAGCCACCACGCTCTGCCTTCCCCCGGGGGAGACTCAGCCAGGAAAGGGCAGGCTTGCTGCATGCCTTTCTGACACCCTCAGAGATGGATTGGCTATGGACAGCCCAAAGAACTTATTTGGATATGAATGAGAGTTTCAACCCAAGAGAAGAAATTATAAACATCGCTGGAAATAAAATTCCCATTCATACTCAAAGTTTACATTTCTAACATTATTTCCATATGCCCTATCAATGTTAAGGTCAGGATTGAGCCTGTTCTGCATTTTTACAGGCAGGCACAGCATCGGATACAACTTCTAAAGAGGTGACCACAGCCCCCCTGCCCGTAGGGACTTGACTGTGAAGCCAGGTAAAAGCAAAACCAGGAGGACCATTTTTTCCCCCCAGTGTTGGGGATTAAACCCAGGGACCATTTTTTCTTTTCTTCTTTATTTTCTTGTTCAAGGGAAATCCAACTAATACTTTCAGAGACACCAGCTTCACGTGTGTGACCTAAAATGTCATCTTAAGAAATTATTATATTCAGTGAAATTGACCTCTGTGTCTACAGCCCTGTGAGTTTTATTGTATGTATGTCTCTGTATAAACAGTCCACAAATCTACATTCGATCTGGGGCTCTCTCCCCAAAAGAAAAAAACGCTATCTTTAAAAGTCACACCGTGCCCCCCACACATATAACTCACCACAACCCCGTGCTATCCTCTATTCCTATGGGATCTTTTCTTTTTCTTTCAAGAAAGTCATATAAACGGAAATGCATAGTGCGTAATCTTTGAAGCTGTTTTCTTTCATTTGGCACAACGCCTCCCAGATTCAAAGGAGTTGCTGTGTTTATGTGCAGTCCTCATTTTTGTGTGGCTGGGAAGTGCTGGATGCTGGAAGGGAGCAGTGATAGCTTCATCACGCACCGGCCACTGGACAGCAAGTGATTTCCGCACTGCAGCCATTCTGTACAAAGAGAGTTGCTACGGTGACTGGTGTTCAGGTTTCTGTGTGAACATAAGTTTTCTTTCCACCAGGGCAAACACCCAGGAATGGGATTCTTGGGTCATCTGGTCAATGTATGTTTAACTTAATAAGAAACTGCCAAACTGCTTTCCAGACTGAGCGCACCATTTCACATTCCCAAAAGCACCGCCTGAGTTTCACTGGCTCCAGGACTTCTCAGCCCTCGGAATCACTGGGTTTTTTATTACAGCTATTCTAAGAGATGGGAAGTGGTATCTCATGGTCGCTTTAATGTACATTTCCCTAACGGCTAATGATACAGAAAAATTTATCCTGTGCAAAAATTTCCACCTGCATAGCCTGGCGAAGAGTCAGTGCCAGCACTTGCCAATTCTTTAATTGGGTTGTTTGTTTCCTGCTGTTCAGGTTCAAGGATTCTTTCAATAATCTGGCTATAAATCCTCTATCAGAGATGTGATTCTTGAATATTTTCTGCCAGTAGAAAACCTGGAGGGTTTTTTTTTTTACAGTGTTTTGCAGTCCAATTTTTTACACCATGAAAGATTTAATTTTTATGAAGTCAATTTTATCAATTTTTTCTATATCAATTTATGGACTGTGTTTTCATGGATTCGCATTATGTCTGAAAACCTTTTTCCTAACCACAGGTCACAAAGATTTTTCCTATTGTTTGCTTAGACTCTGTTTTTTCCATAAGTGTACATAATTGCTTATTACGGGATTTTTTTTTTTATATAAGAACTGCTTTAAAGTCAATGTCAGAAAATTGCCATGTCTGTGTTATTTTTAGATTGGTGTCTGCTCATTGTCTTTTCCAGCGATATGGGGAGTTTCCTGGTCCTCTGTCTATCAAGGGATTGCGTACTTTATCCTGGATATTTTATATCTTGTGTTACGAGTCTCTGAGTCTTGTTCCAGGCTTGCCCACCAACACCACAGGGTTACTTCGGAGAGTGGGTGTGAGGAACGAAGAGGAGAAAGGGTGGGGATGCCCATTCCCTTTCTCTGACGGCTGGAGGCTCCCTTCTCAGACCTGGAGTCCTGACTAGACCTGGAAGGCTCTCTGGGGTTTCCCAGAGCTTTCTCTGGCTTCCCCTTCTGGTCAGGTCCCGTGAGAACAAACTGGTGCCGACTCAGCCCGGTTGTGGTGCCGCTTCAAACCCAGCCTTCTCTAACCTGCCATAACTTAGGGGCTCTTCGGAGTCCTGGGGTCCCCGCTGCAGGCTGTCTTTCCGGGTTCCCTAGTCCTGCCCACAGGACAGACAGGGACAGAATATGCTTACTACATGTCACCCTCAACCGCCACCTGCTGACACCAGCTTACTCAAATCATGCTCCCTCCCTCCCTTCAGCGTGTCCTTGCAATTCCTTGTGTCACTGTCCCAGCCATGCTGCCACCTCCACCACAGAGGTCTGAGTGTCTCCAACCCAACCTCCTGGTTTCACCCACTCCTCCTGGAGTCAGCCCCAGGGTAAAGCTTGGGGCTGGACATGGAGAAAACTATTGAAATAACACAAAGTTCAGGAAATCCACCCCAAACTAGGCTCAACTTTTTTTTTCCCCACCAAAACAGAGAAGTACAGAGATAACCAGCTTCATGATAGGTCTAATCCTGTACCTTATTTAGTTTACCTTATTTATCTCTACTTTCTGTAATGTCCGCTTCCTCCTCGGTCTATCTTCTGTGGCAGGACAGTGGCTCTGGATGTCCAGACTTCAGGCGGTCACACTGCACAAGTCAGGAGAAGAAAGAGGTGTCTCACAGTATCCATGGATAAGTCCCCAAATTGTTCCTGCTTCACTAACCCTAAACCAACCATCAAAGCAAAAATGAGGGACCGTGCGGGTTGGTTGAAGCTAATACATCTGCAAAGCTGAGCACAGCAGCCCGGACTCGTGCCAGAGAAGCAAGAGGGGCGCATCTCCAGAGCAAAATCAGACAGTAAGTAACGGGAAACAGAAACAGATGGATGCTGTGGAATAAATCCTTTGCCTTAATTCTCAACGTAAACACCAAAAGCACTAGCTAATCCTGGCAGAATTATTTTATTGGTTAATTTGTTTGTTTGTTTGTTTGTTTGTTTTGAGACAGGGTCTCACTATGCAGTTCAGGCTGGCCTTGAGCTCACTTTGTAGCCCAGGCTGGTCTCGAACTCACAATGATCCTCCTGCCTCAGCCTCCCCAGTGCTGGGATTACAGGTGTGTGACACCATGCCCACCTGGCTAAATTATTTTAAATATACTTGTTCAAGTATACTATACATCCATAGGCACGCACATCATGATTTAATCAAGATCCTTCTCCATTTTCTTTTTACTGTGATGTAGCCTCTTTTTCTCAACTTGACTTCTCAAGATGACTCAACTATTTTGAAATTCAAATCACTATTTCTTCCATACCCAGAAAGAAGTTTTCAAGGAAAATAGGAGTTTTCACTGGTTGGACCACTCTATGCCTAGAAGATTTCTGATTGGCTTAGGCTGAGTATCACTTAACCAATCATGTGGCAACAGGTGTGCAATTACTTTAACTCTTTTGGACCAATCAGAATCCACTGCTGTACTTAGGTTTGGGGTTAGTCTTACTCAGAGACTTGAGCTACATTTGAGAAGGGTATACATCCCCCAAGAGTATCATAAAGAAGAAGCAATTGGCAATTAGATACTAGGTAGGCACAAAAAGAATCTGTCCAAACCACCAAGTACAGTACAGAATCCAAGCAGTTCTGGAGCTGAGATTCATTCTTCACTTTGAATTTCCACAATACTCACTGTTTGTGACACTTAGTAGGCACTTGAGCAATTTTTGATGACAAGATCAATGAGATAGCAATCAGGTTATTAGGAGGACATAGAATTATAATTGCACTTAAAATTAGGATTCATAGTTCTAGGGCTAATTCTAGTTGTAGACACTGTGACTGAGAGGTGTGTTTTGCTGTAGCTATGTCGAACAAGAACTGTCAAAATATGTTGAAGTAATAATTTGATATCTTTCAAAACTCTATCCTCAAAAGCCTTTTTTTTTTTTTCTCAGTGAACACAGAGCAGTCAGGACAAGGCAAACCAATGTCAAAACATTCACTTCGTATCATCATCTTATCTTGGATCCCAGGCTGAGTAAGAGCTGTCATAAACTGACACATGTCACAAAACTTAAAACATGGATGGTGCTTAGGAAGGGAATGGAAGATCCTTTATGACACACAATACCTCAGGTGGGAATTTTGATATTAAATGCCATAGAATTCCAGGAAGGGTAAAACCTTCTAATCTCTTAGAAAAGGTAATGTTTGAACAGAGTCCTAATGATCAGTAAGGTTATCCTAAAAGTCAGGGGCAATGTTCTGGGTGACCAAGGGCTCCCAAGTGCGGTGGTACACATCTGTGATTGCAGCCCTCTGGGAGGCTGAGGCAGAAGGATAGAAAGTTTGAGCCCAACCTGTGAAACTTAACAAGAAAGCCACTCAGAGACTAAATGCCCAGGGCTTATCCCAGCATCGCACCAAAATTGCAGCACCCAGAGGGAAAACAGAAGAAAGCAGAGATCCACATAAGCTATTCTGTTTTGAGTAAACAGTGAGCCACTGCCATGGGTAGGGTGATGGTGCCCACCCTCCAACCTCAGCAAAGGCAGCCCGTGCAAGGCCCACAGCCAGCCATGCAGCAGGAGCTCACCTCTGTGTCACATCTACCAGTCATCTGTAAGGGCTGGTCTTCCTGTTTCTCCAGTGACCGAGAGTGGACCTGATCAGTTAGAACTTACGTTAACACTCAAGGGATGCCACTGAGCTCTTCTCTGGTAGACGTTTGTCTAAGGCTCATGGCAAGTGTATGAAGATGGTGATTATCACTACCTCCGCTGGGAATGAGGAAGCTGAGGCAGGGAGAGACTAAGTCATTCAATCCAAGGCATGCAGGTAGTCAGTGGCAAAGCTGGGATTTGGACAGCATACACAGGGGAACGGTGATCGGGATGATGATGGTGGTCACGTTCACAGCTATGGGCCAGCACCAGTCTCCACACTGAAGCTGTGTGTGAAGGGACTCACTGGCTCCTCCCAGCCACTAACTCACTCAGGCACAGGGAGACTCTGTGTCCTGCCCACGTCTTCAGGAGCCTTTGCTGGTTGGGTCTGTACCCAACCCCCACCCCTGTAGATGATGCAACCAGTGACTCTCTGCAAACTTCCCCGAATGTAGCTGTGGGCAGCGCAATTTGAAGCCCGGTTCCTGCATATCCAGGCACTGCTCCACTTCACGGCTGCAATGTAAGACGTGAAATCTCACATCCTGCCAGCACTATGCAGAGCCTCACAGGCATAAGCATGAGGCCTCCTGCCCTTGCAGATATGCTCTCAGTCGGCAGGAAATGCTGCCTCCCTGTAGCTCTCTCATTGCCTGACCTCCCGCTTCCTAGCCAGTTCTCCAACTATGACATTACCACCGCACCACGTAATTACTGAAGCAAGCCAATTGCATCCCCTCACAGGAACAAGGGATCACCCTAGCCTCATTGTGCTACAAGGCCTCTGACAGCCCATGCTGGCTCACTCTGCTCCCGTGTGGCCCTGAATGGCACAGCGTCTTCCTCCCTGAGGCTGAGAGTGTATGTCATTGACTGTTACGGCTTAGATGTGAGGTGTCCCCCAAACTCTGCTGTGCTATAAGGGGGCTTTTGAAAAGGGAGTAGATCATAGGGCCACTATACTCATCAGTAGTTGCAGTCACTAAGGAGCTCAGTAGCTGAGAGTGCTGTTAGGGGGGGAATCAGGGGGTAGAGAGGGTGACTTGAAAGGGCCCATCGCCCTCCCCAGCAATTCCCTTTTCTCTTTGCTTTCTGGCTGCCATAATGTGAATAGCTTTCCTCTTTCCAGCCCTTCCATCATGCTGTTTCTGTCTGGGAGCCAGACAACAAGGGACAGAAACCTCTAAAATATATGAGCTATAATAAATGTTTCCTCTTTTAAGTTACGGGTGTTGGATATTTTGTCTCAGCAATGAGAAAATGACTGAGGAAGACTTTGGTACTGAGAGTGGAATTGTTGCCATGACTATACCTGACCATGTGGGTTAGAAGCCTTTAGAAATGGTAAGTGGAAGTTTTGGAAATATTAGCTAGGGAAGACTTAGAATCCTATAAGCTGAGTTTGATGGGAAATTCTGGTCAGAACTCAGAGAACCAGAATGCTAAAAGAAATGCAGATGCTAAAGGCCAGGCTTAGAAGGTCTGAGTTGAAAATAAGGACTTCATTGACAGTTGGAGTTGAGACCACATGTGTTATGCTCTGGCAGAAATTTGTCTACATCTTGCTGATGTCCCAAGACTTTGCATGAGACTGAGATTAAGAGTGGCAGACTAATTAACCTAGCAGAGGAACTTCCAAATCAGCCCAGTGTATAGGCTGTGACATGAGTATTTCTGTCTGCTTTCAGCCAGGTTTACAGTAAGAATCAGAAGGACATGTCTACAAAGTTTGAGCTTGTAAGTTGGAGTCCAGGAGAGCTCAGCTGCTGCAAATATTAGCATTAAAAAGAAGGCAGGTATTTTGCATCAGAGCAATGCCCTTGAGGGCATCTCAGGAATCAGCAAAAGCTCACACTTTGCATGCTCAAGAGTGCAAAAATGAAACACTTTGGTTTGAAGAGAGACTCAGGGCACTCCAGGGTTGGTTTCCTAGAATTCATTTCACAGTGCTCACCCATCCAGATACTTGGAGCCCTCTGCAGTCATAGTCCAAGGGGCCCCCACTACTGCTTGAGCTGGTGGCAAACCTTGGTGTCATCCATGTGGCACTGGTTTTACAGGCACGCAGAATGAAGAGTTACAGAGTCATGGAAACTTCCACCAGAAGCCAGACAGCATGCCCCTGAAAGAGCAGTGAGAAACTGTAAGAGTAAAGCCAAAAGTGCAGTGGAGAGCCCAGGAAACTGGAAAAAAGGAATGTGGAAGTTCTAACAAAAGCTGCAGGCAGTGAGCAGAGCTAACCCAACAGAGAGGCTCTGAAGGATGCAGCTGGCAACGCCACAGGGAAGGAAAGGAAACAGGTCAGGCAGGTTATGAGTCATGCTTCAGAGTCTTTCTACATGCTGTGCCCTCTGCCTGGTGCTCTTCCATTTTCCTTTTTTTTCTTTTTTCTCCCCTTTGTGACCCTGAGGATTAAACCCAGGGCCTTTGTACTGATCGATAGCAACCCCTCTTTTGAGACAGGGTTTCACTAAGCTTCTGAGATTCCCAGGCTGGGTTTGAATTTTCAGTCCTGCTATCTTAGCCTCCAAGAGTGCTGGGATTACAAGTGTGCATCACCATGCGCAGGTATTTTTTAATGCAGTTATAAGCTTGCTCTTTCATCTGCTTCAGGTCTATGCTTAGCTGTATCCTCCTCAGAGTAGTCTTTCTAAATCGTTTTATAGCAAAGCCCCCCCCCAGCCATTATACTCCTGTTTCCCAGAGTTCCCATTGCCAAAGGATGGAGTGTGTGTTTGTTACAGTTTGTCTGGATGTCCCCCCCACCCCCAGAGCCTCATGCAGTCATGCCGCGGCTTCTAGAGTTTATGACTGATTCATGGTCCAATGCTGGGATTATGGGTATGAGTGCTGCACCCGCCCCGGGGCAGGTAGTTTGCTTACAGTGTAAGGAGGGAAAGCAGCTGCTTGCCGCTGCTCCTCCCCTTTTGCTCTTGCTGCTTTTGCTGTCTTCTGCCGCCATGAGCTGTTGCCCTCTGCCATGTGCCGCTCTGCCTTTGAGCCAGCTGATTATGGACTGAAATCTCCACAAACTGAGCTAAATTAACCTTTCTTTCCTTAATTCTGTGTATCAGGTATTTTGTCTCAGCAGTGAGAGGAAAGTAACCAAGATAGTATTGTTCCAGATCTCTGTCCCTTCACAAGTCCCTGCAGACAGGAAATTCATGTTTTCACTAATATGGTCCTTTTCACTGAAAGGAAGCTCCACAAACAGATGGTGGATGAGCAGGAAGGACTGGGAAATGTGCCTTCTGTTTGTAGGGATTTAGGATTTAAGTCCCCTCTCCCCCAGTAAATGGCATTTGGGACAGAAGGGGGAGCATGGGTTTGAGCTTAAGAGAGAGATCTGGGCACAAACCCTGTGCTACCCTGAGCCAACAACTGGGTTATAACTGAGCCAGCAAAGGGTTATTGCTGAGCTGGCTTGTTACACTGAGCCAGCACAGGGTTATTGCTCCCATCAGATCCTCTGTTTCCTTTACTGTAAACAATGCTGGCAGCCAAGTGCCTGAGCCCATGAGTCCAGGCAAGAGGCAGAAACACCTGTCCCACAGGGGGCACCGCTGAGCCGATAGGTCCCTTCCTATCTCCCACAGTCCCTGATTTGGGGCAGGAGACAGACAGTCGGTTGTCTGAGCTGTCCAGGATTCCTCCCCACTTGTCCCAACCCCCACTGGTCTCAGAGAAGGTTACACAGAGAGTGGAGGAGGGGAAAGGAGCTGGGAAACAGGCTGGGTCGGCCTCCTGCCTTCTGTCGTGATTTAAGAATGAGCATTAGAAACGCTCATTTCTCTTGTGAAGATCAGCAGACAGCCCAGACACAGACAGTTGAGTCTCTCTAGAGCAACCTTGGTGCCAAGGGTGATCAGAAAATGTTTGGAGAATAAACAATTAACAGATGCATGAACAAATGCAGCCTGGTTCTGAGTGGGGTTTGAAAATGACTCCCCTGGGGGCTCCGCAGAGCAGAATTTGAAAACGCAGTGAGCCGTCAGCGGTTGTCAACCCAGCTCCATGGTTCACCGGAAGCACCGATCCTCCCACAGGTCCCCAGGTCAGCTGTGGCTCAGCCGGTCCCCAGTGGGCCTTGTAGGGCACAGCTGCAGCTTTGGTGGGCTAGGGTCTGCCTGTGTGTACAAGGGACAGCAGCTACCTGGGCTCACTATTCTCAAGGCCTGACCCCAAGAGCAAGCTCAGCCAACCCCTAGGTGCACATTTCATGCCTTTGCTCTTGTCACTTTCACCGATGTCCCCTGGTCAAAGCACATTGCTGGGTCAGACCTACATCAGCAACGTGGGAAGCTCTCCACCACCACCACCACCACCACGCCTCCCCCCCACGGAGGACAAAGCAAATGTGAGCTGCACAGTAATCCAACCTCCCCACAAGTCATGGCCCCACACAGTGACCCAGCCAAGTGTAATGCAGCCATGGGTCATGATCTAAGAGGATCTGAGACCTTTTTATTGCTTTAACATTAATTAATGAATTGAAATAAATGTCGGAACGTGATATACCCTGAGGGAGAAGCCACAGTGGCAGCTAATTTGAACTCACTCCAGAGCCATCTGCCGGGAGCGCCAAGTCCCAGTGGAACTAAGAATGCTGAGCAATTGACCTGGGGGCTTCTGGCCAGTTCAGGGATGTGGTCTGAGATCATTGCTGGCCTCCAGCAGGTGGATCCGGTGCACATTTTAGCTCTGATTTCAACTTTACACTGCAGCTGCTGTCCTTGCCTGGGGACCCCTATCTTTTTACATATTATTGTAAATCAGTTGCCCACTGCTGCAATAAAAAAACTCTCTCTGTGTTGTCTGGAATTTCTAGATCATCGCAGCGGAGAGTCTGGTGGATAAAGAAATATAACAGGCTATGCTTCAGGGGGGCTGGGTGCTCAGCTCAAGTAGGTCACCATGGTGCCCGGCATCCACAGATCAGTCCCTTCTACATAGGGTAGCTTCAGGGAGGACAAGCGACCCCCTACAGATGCGGGTGGAGTGGGTAGGTCTGGCGGCTGAGGGGCACAGAAGCGATCAGACACACTATGTCACACTTGATTCACCAGAACCCAATGGCATTCGTGAACAAAACTCGTCAGCATTAATCCTTATTTGGTTCCCAATTGCAGCTTTACCATTATACAGAGAGGGGACAGAGATGGAGGATCAGGTGTTAGCCTGGTCATCATCACATCCCGAAGGACATGTGGTTAAGTGTTCACAAACACCTACAGTTTTGCAAAGAGCAATTGCAACCCCTCAACTAATAGGCACCCGGTTTCTCCTTCTTCCTTCACAGACAGTCCCTTCCACCAGGCAGGAAATAGGCCTATCACTGGGGATAGTAACGGAGCACAAAGTGAACTCCAACGGGGTGTGGTTCCGATAGGAGAGATACTGATAAAAGTGTCAGCGCCGTGATGGAAGGTTACTGAGCACCTGGAATGCGGGGTCGGCGCAGGTGGGGAGGGGGAGATTCTGGAGTCTGGAGCTGGGGAGGCTGTGTAGCATGTGAGTGACCTTCCTAAGAGAACAGCAGCCACTCCAGGGCACCCCATAGATGGAGCCCTCACAATAAATGCCCAAGCTTACCGTTGTCTCCCCACTTCTCCCCACTGCAGGGACCCCTGGCTGGCTGTTGTAGTCAGGGTTTGGAAGGCAATGGATTTAATATAGGACACATAATTTTTAGGATTGTTTAATAATATTCACCTACAGAGTCAAATGCAGAAGAGTGCCAGAGATCTGTCCACGCACTAGGAGACCCAAAGAATCCAGCTGAAGACCTAGAGCCCATGGCAATGTCCTCCCTGAGTCCAGCTGGAGGCCTAGAGCCCAGGACAATGTCTCATGCAAGTCTGTATCAAGGATTTGCACTGGGAAGGCCCAAAGGTCAGTGGTGGAAACTAGAAAATCTATGCCAGCGAGATAAAGGATCTGTGCCCGCAGGCTGAGGGATCCGCACTGGAGCCAGGAAGTGATGCTCAAAGAACCACAGCCGTCCTCAGCAACAGCAGGGACCTGAGCTCCTCGGACAGTGAGAGCAACTGAGTTCATATCAGGAAAACCAGTGTGACAAGCTTCTCCAGGAGAATCAACAGCGCCCCATCTTCCCCTCCAGTTCTCCTTTTATGCTGTTGGCAGCAATCCTCAGGTGGGCCTTCCACACCCAGCACCATGCTCATTCACTTCAACAAAGTGACCATTAGTTAATCCTCCACATTGGCCCAAGTCAACTGGAAGCCATAGGGGAAGAAAGCCAGTGTGGTCCACCCAACCAGCCTCCCCAGGCAGGAAAAGGGTCAAGGATATCCCCACACAAAAGACATTGCTCCTCCCAAACCTTCCACTGGTATCTGCCCTGCTGAGGAAAGCCCTCAGGACATAAAGCAAAAGCACATTTTGAAATACTGGCCTCAGTTTCAAGAACAGAAATGTCTCTGCTATCACATCTGAGTCCATAGCGGAGAGCCACAATCTTTATGAGTTAGTTTTCAGTTCACTTTCACTGAGATTGCAGAAGAACTTAATATAGACTTCAGCTCATAGATTGTCAAAAATATTTTATGATAAATTGCTATGCAATTTTTGTCATATAACTTGGAAGGAGTCCGAATGATTGAGTGACACACAGCTAAAACCCTTCCGCTCCCATCTGCTTGTTTATATGAACAGGCACTCAACGCTCACACTGATAAAACAAAGGACTGTGAATAGCATTGGTGGTGAAACCTGTCTCCTTAAAATAACAAGCAATAGTCATTCATGACTATATTCAGTGAAAAACCAGTCCCCCTAGCACATGAAGACAAGTATGTCTCAGAGAACTTTACTTTTGTAGGATTAAGAATTCTATAGCTTAATTTGTGACATGTTCATGTGGTTTTAACCAGTTGTATTCTACCAACCACCATAATGAGAATTCAGTTAAAAAGAACTTATTTTAAAATTTAAAGACTCTAGCCACAGACATTTTTTTCAACTTTCAATTTTAATTTATGAGCACATTTTTGTTGCAGACATGTGATAGAGCAGTCAACAAAAGCCTTCCGAGAATAAAAATACGGTACATTAAGGTCACAGTCTGCCAGAACAGTAGAAGTTCAAAGAGAGAGAGGAAGAAAAGTAACGCAAAATTCCAACAAAGTGAAGCTCCTGTGTATATTTTTTAATAAATCAGTTATGGTAAGAATTAAATCACAGTGGTATCGAGCTCAGTTATATATATACCTCAAACATTTTATTGGTTTCTCTTAAAATATCAATATTTATAACATGCCAAAATTATAGCCATTATTTATTTCATATAAATATCTTTAAATGTTCATATGCAACATATAAATGTATACAGTTAGGTTTAAACATATGTTTAAACATGATAAAATGTAGATGATAGGGACATGGTTTTTAAAGAGTTGGGTGCTACACTCGGACAGGAATCTGCAGAATTCAGCAGGTGTCAGATCTTCTCTGAAGACTTGTGTGGCCATTGCATGCTGGGAAACAAGGGATGGAATAACTATGGGTCCCCAGGAAGCCAAAGAATGGCTGAGTACCCAGTGTCCAGGTAGCTGTGTGCTGTCAGAAGAGTGCTGGGGCCTGAGGCCATCATGGTGCGACTCTTAAGGTGCCAAGGGCAAGTGGGGATCTGAAGCAGAGTCGGATTGGATTTGACTGTATAGAGAAAAGGTTGCCATGGAGATTTGAGGAGAGCCAGGAGACCGAGGGAGCCCGGGGTCCTGCCGCAGGCAGTCTGATCAACCTGCTGATGCTCAGTTGTTCTCAGTCACAACCACCACAGCCATGAGGACTCTAGGCCAGTCCCTGGCTCTTGAACCTACCTTTAGACATCGACCCGGGACACCTAGATACAGAGGCTCTAGCTCCAGCGCCCATTCCTGGCTGCTCTGCTTCCGTGGTGATAGTCACACTGTGATCTCTTCCTTCTGTCTCTCTGCAAATAACAGTGGCACACTGAGCCAAGAACCCTACACAGAAGGTCATGCTCGTCACAGCGCTATTTAGGTCAGTGGCACACTGCACACATGATTATACTATAATAGAGCCGGAGAGTTCTGAAGGCCTAGAGACATCATAGCACAGCGCAGTACTCACCTACAGCACCTTTCTCAAAGCCAAGTACCTCGGCCAGTCTGCGCCACACCCCAGCCTGCAGTCCCTGGGGTTTTGCGCTGTGCTTGGAATCAGACTGGAGCCGCCCACGCACTTGGGAATCTCCCTGAGATTCCTAGCATAGCAGCATCCTCTAAGATGAGAGTTGACATAATCTTTTGGCTATGAGTTTCCCAAAAACAAGGCAGAAATGTATTTCTGTGCCATATAAACATGAGCACTCCAAGGCTAGTACAGGGGCTGCCCTGATATCAAGGACTGGGCCCCGATCTGATTGCTTAGCCTCAGGCTTTTCGCTGTGCCTCCAGGGGCCTGCTGCAGGCAGGATGCCCAGGCCTGCTCCAGCCAGCAGGAAGGGGACAGTGATGGGGAAGGGACTACACCCTCTCCCTATGATACTGTGCAGAATTTAAACACTGCACTTAGGTTTATGTTCCACCAACTAGACTAGAGTAGCCACATTTACCAGCAGGCCCAGATGGGAAATGCAGGTTTCATTGTACATGGCCTGTGACAAGGAAAGTCTCTAATACAAGAAAAGGAAAATGCAGAAATGGAGAAAGAGTCACCACAGTTGGCCACAGCATACTAGGTATATCCTTTCCACTTTGCCTTGACCTATCTTTCCACCCCTCCCACTTCTCACCGGGCTTAGAGACCAGACTGACCCTGTCTGTGACCGGCTCTCCACTCCCTGAGCCAGGAAAACCCTGTCTTAGTGGTCACTAATATCAATACTGAGTATTTCCCAGGGGCACATTCTCCTCTCACGTGTGATGTTTCCAATTCCGGAGAACACATTCATGGAGGGGACTTCCTGAGGATGTACACGCCAATCCTCTTCTTTTGAAACAAAAATTAAGGATTTTCTATTCTGTGAAGTCTATCAGCTGTCACTGGGAGACGGGCAGGAAGGGCCCTTGCATGTCAGACACTTTGGTGGATACACTGTACCCACTGGCAGTTCAGGCCAGGAAGGGCGGAGTCGATCACAGTGAGGTCTCGCAGCCTCGCATCTGCCAGGCCCTGGCAGAAAGAGCCAGTTCTAAATAAACGGCGTTGGGGACTCTCTGGGAGGGACAGCGAGGGAGGCTCTTTGGAGTCTGTGCAGCTGGGAGTAATGCTGTGTGTGATGTCCCTTGGGAGACAAATTTTCCACTAAAGACAGAGGAACTATGAATTGGGGTAGAAACTGAGAAATTTCAAAGTTTAAGAAAAGCCATTTTTAAAAAGTAAGTATCTTAGGTGATGGAGACTAAATTAGCTCAAATTTTGCTCCCGGAGCCTGAATTGGAGTCAATATATTAATAATCTTGAGTACTTAATTTAAAAAATAGTCTAAGAAGCCAAGAAATGAACAGGATTGCGTTGGATGGGAGGTGTCCTTCCAGGTCACTGTATACATTGTTTATTCTTTGCTTAGCAACTCTGTGCCTTTCCAAGGAAAGCTTGAAATGTGTTCCTCAGAGAACTTTTTTTTTTCAGTCTTTGTCTTTTCTCAACTGTGAGAAATAAACTATTGATTTTGTTTCTAAAGTAATTTAAGAAGTAATACAGTTCCAATTTGATAACTACCACCTTAATGCATTCAGAGTAAACAAATTTCAGGGTTTCAATTAGTAATTTCTGTCATCAAAATCGACCACACAGTGACTGGCCATGGAGGTGGCTGTTTGCACTAGACAGTCATGGTGCTGTATGTGACATTAATGAATCAGGGACAGGTGGCCAAAGGGAAAAATCGGTGCTGGACACACTGAGGAGGCCGCTCAGAGATGCATGCTTTTCAGGGATAAATTAACATACGATTTCTTGGAGGAAATTGAATTAAAATGTGATTTTGGAGCATTCAATAGAATTGATCCCAGTTAGGTCATAAATACCTGCCAAGTCTGTGCAGAGTGACTAGGCTGGTTTTACTGAACAGGAAAAGAACACCAAATCTTCAAAGAGATACATCTTCTAGGAGACCTTGGCTGTGAAGAAAACCCATTGTCAACTGGTTTAAAAAAAGGAGAAGATGTACTTGCCGTGTGCCGGGAAAGGTCGGTGATGATGAGCTGCTGCTGAGTGTATCTAAATCAAAGAACAGGACTTGCTCTCTTTTACTTCTCATCATAGAATTTTTTTTTTTTTTCTCTTCACAGTCTTGCTCACATTATCCCCATGGTGGCACCAGAAGCCTCCATCTTCCATCCTAGGTCCCTCTGAGGCCTCCTCTTCTTGCTCCTCTAGCACAGGCCCATGGTTGATTGTGACTGGCTCTGACTGGGTCACATACCAATCTTGAGCCAATCATGTGGCCAGTAGCGTATGATGCCTGATTGGCCAATCCTGAGTCACGTGATCACCCTGGTGTTCCACAGAGACCAGCAGAGGTATGGTTCCCAGAGCAAGCCTAGAGTCCTGGGCCCTGGCAGCAGGGTGAGCACTGGACAGGCACAGACATGGCTGTTCTGTCTGTCTTGCATCCTTCCAGGTGTGTCATCCTACAGAGGCAGCCTGAAGTCCTGTGGTAGCTTTTGGTGCCTGGGCCCCACTTTTCCTGACCTCTGCCTTCCCTTGCACCGCAGTATCTTCCCCAAGCTCCTCCATCCAGAACATGGCTTCTGCCACATCCCTCCCTCACACCCTCCACTCTTCAGCTCTGACTCCCCAGAACACCCCACGTGCCTCTTTTGATCTTACCTCACTCTGTTCTCTCTCCCCTGATATCTGGACTCTGGCTTTTTGGGTCACCGTTCAAGCCCCTGAGCCCCCAATTCATGTGTGGTCGCAGACATCACATTGCCCAGGCCACTGGGCACGTGGACAAGAGCTGCCAGAGAGCAGCCTGTTCATCTTGCATAAGGAAATGACAAACCTGCCGTTGTTTCCTTTAATTGTTAAGTGGCCTTGAGCCAAAAGCAATAAAACTGGCATAAACTTTTCATGGAGATGGAATGAAATGGTGGCTTGTATATGTTGGGGTGTGTGTGTATGTGTGTGTGTGTGTGTGGTTATGGGATAAAGTAGAAGATCATTGTTTCAGACAGATCATGAATTTCTACTAGCATTGGACATGCAGTAAGTTATCAATGTTAGACACAGACGTATAAATAATACTTTATATTTTCTAAGGGTAGATGAAATCATCGTGATAGCTAACACTGTTGTATACCTCACATTTGATTCTCAGAATGACCCTCTGAGCAAATTGTTACTACAATTCACTTCTCAGCAAACAAGCCAACCAAGGCACGGGAAAATGAATGACTTGCCCACGGTCACACAGGGAAGACAGGTGTGCCGTAGTATTGAACTTCTTCCTCCCAGGGAAGGCGAGGGTGGCTGTGCGACTGTCACTTTGGGCAGTGCTATGTGGGATGATGTGACAGTGGTCACTTTGGGGTTGGCGCCTATAAAATGAAGCGTTTCCTTCCCTGGTCTCCTTTTCTGATCCTTCATGGTAGAAGACCCTATAGGTAAAGCTCCCACCTCCAACATGGACAGGCGTTGGGGCAGGTAATAAATCTTTTGGCTTTAAACTAAGATTTCAGTTGATAAGTTAAAGCAGTAACATGAATAAATGAAAGAATTCTAAATATCTGTGTCCCCAGCACCTAAAAAAAAGGAACAATTTATTTCTCACAGTTGTGGAGGCCGGGAGTCTAGGATCAAGGTGCCAGTGGGGTCAATGACTGGCAGAGGAGAACGCTAGTCTGCACTCAGCAGAAAGGCAGAAAAGAAGCAAGAGAGAATGAATCCACTCTCGCTTTCATCCCTTTTATAGCAGCGCTAAACACCATGGCTCTGCCCATACAGCCTAAATGCTTCCCACCATGCGGCGCCTGCCAGCCCTGTTGAATATGGGGGGACACATTCATCAAGCAACTCCTTCATGCATTTATGTAATCCACATGTCCCCAACACACATCAAGCCAGACTCTTCCTCCTTTCTGGTTGCCCAACAGAGTTCAATCGTGCACTGAGTTCTGAACCCCAGATAATTTCAGGGTGCTTTCTCTGCCCTCCCAGCACCCATCCCCATATTGGCACGCGGTTTCCCTCATGACAGCCACGGTAGTTGTGGGCCCTATGTCTCTATGACGTGCATGTTGCAAAGGGACCCTGTCCACGGCTCTCCATGGCTCATCCAGATTGACAGAGCAGTCTGCAGAGTCAGCCCCGAACCTGGGACCCTCTCCTCCCACAGCAAAGTGCAGTCAGGGTCCCAAGAGGCTCCACTGACGCAGGCGGTGAGGCGCTGCCTGGCCCCATCCCTTTCTGATTCATTAGTTCACTCAGTGAATATTTAGGATGCTTGCTCTCTGCTGCAGATAAGAGGACATTGGTACTGCATTATGTAAAATAAAAGGAAAGCAAGTTGTTTATTTCTTCTTCGGAAAATGTTTGTCCTATACTATGAAAGCATTAGTGGTCCAGAATGGATTTTTTTACAGGCAGGTCTCAGATATGGCACTATTTTAGTGAGAGGAATGATAGAAACTTGGCTCGCTCCTGCATGGCTGGAGAGATAGGAGGAGGCCAGTTCTCCTCCCTCTGAGCTAGGTGGGCCCATGGGGAATGCTCTAGATGATTAGTGCAGATAGAAGCAGCAGCACTTGTCCCTTCCGGCTGAAGCATCCTGTGTGTACAGGGCTCTGCTCTGCACAGAGGACGCTGGTCCTGTGCGATCACAAGATGGTTAGGGACCACCACGGTGGTAAGAGGCCGGGAAGAGAAAATAAACCCTGGGCAAGGCAAACTACAACCCTTTGCAGCACAGCACATTGCTTCTCTACCCTGGTGCTCTTTTTAACAGACACATGATGAGACTATGGTAAAACCACAGAAGCACAATGTTTGCATGAAATGAGAAATTGTTACCCAGGAGAAACAAGGCAAGGCAAACTACAACCCTTGGCAGCACAGCACATTGCTTCTCTACCCTGGTGCTCTTTTTAACAGACACATGATGAGACTATGGTAAAACCGCAGAAGCACAGTGTTTGCATGAAATGAGAAATTGTTACCCAGGAGAAACCTAAATAAGCCCTCTGGCTTCACTTGCTCTTAAGCAACTTAAAAATCACTCATTTTGGAGACCACCAGCTGGGCCATTCTTTTTCGGCTTTGCTCTAGCCTTGCTGTCGATAACAGCTGTGGATACGCAGGTTATGATTACAGTTGCCTAGGCTATTTCTCAGGACCTGAAGGCTGCTGTAACTAAAACACCGACTCTTCACTTGGCCTACAGATGTCGGATGGGTGATTAAAATCAGATAAAAGCTTGGCATCTCCGCCTTCATATTGTGTCTGTCTTCTTTGTTGTCTTAACCCTTGGCTCAGAGTCCACTCAGCTCCTTGTGTAGCTACGACGATCATTTTTAAATGTTTTGTCCAAGACGACAACACAGGGTTAATTCGGTGTACTGCTCATTGGACCTGGTTTGTATTTTATTTTCTTTTGCTCTCCCTTCTCATCTGCTCCTACCTTTGGGCTTCTTTGGAAGCCACTAAAGTCCAAACAGCTAAAGTCTTTCCACACTATTAGGGAGCCAAGACCCACAAGCCTGGGATGATTTGCACAGGGTGATGGCACTAGCTACAAAAATTCAACATCCCCTAGGACAAATGCAGCGACCAAACTGGTCCAAGTCCATCACAAGAAGAGACACTGTCTGCAACTGTGCCCTGACCAGTGGAAAATACCAGACATCAGCCATCCCCAGCAAATCAGTAAAAATCTGCTGCTGTCTTTGTTCTGAGAGCAGCTTGGTCCCTGTATTGACTAATGCTGGCTTTCTTTTCAGCTGAGTGGTCCCCCTCCAAATTTTGCCAGTGTAAGAGTGGGCATGCTTGCACAGTTTGGCCTGGTCTTGTTTCCATTGGTATCAAAAGATGATCCATATAGAGTACACCATCCACAAGGGACACCTGGGCCCACAGTCCACTTTGCATAAGAATTTAAAATAGGGAGATTGAAGAAGCAGGATCACTCATTCCAGGTCAACCAGGGCAATTCAGTGATACATTGTTTGAAAATAAAATTTCCTTTAAAAAACAATAGCTGAGGACGTGGCGGAGTATTAGTGTTTTCCTAGCAGAGGTGAAGGCCTGAGTTCAATTCTCAAAGTTGAGGGGACGAATGAGAAGTAAACATGAATGTTGATGTGTTATAAGAATGAAATTTGGGAGGTATTTGTTATCACAGCATGTAGATACCTTTCCTGACTGATGTGGAGTCAGAGTGAAGAAGAGGGAGGTTAGGATCCTGGTTATGAGGCTGAGATTACAGAGTAGCCTACTTTCGACGTGGCATGCACGCTGCTCTAAAGAGTAGCAAAAGTTTTCCTACAGATTGTCCTTTACTTGCATATGTACTTCTCTTAGTGTTGTGCATGACGGCATAGCAGGAGCCAAGAATATAAGGGAACAAAGGCTTCCCTTTCCACACCATTCCTTGGAAGCACTATTAATTAGAAAGGAACAAATAATAATATAAGAATTAGAGAGGTTTAATTTTAAGTGAAGGAAAATTAAATATTAATTAATAAACAAACCCAAGGACTCAGGTGTTTGAAAGAGTTTCTAAGGGCCAGTTCTTATTGTGCTTTAATTAAGAAGCTTGGCAGAGAAGCGCCAGGCTATTAAACAGAGGATGACAGGGCCCCGCAGTTTGGGGCTGCAGAGGCACTGTCTTTATTAGTTCTGTTCGCTTCTCTGAAAACAAAGTAGGTTTGCGTGCCACTCGGGGACTAATTCATTTGTCATTGTGAAATCTCTGAGGACAGGGATGACCGTTTCAAACCTGATTTGCAGCTGTCTTTTCATTTTAGTGGTTTGGGAAGGGAATTCATCTGCTTTGACCCTAGTGTGTCTGGCGGCCTGGTGCAAATACCTAATGCCTGCCGTGAAACTTTAATATAACAGGAGCAGTTTGTTCTCCCTGAGAGCAGCTCCATTTGTGAAAGACTGGCCAGGTCCTTAAAGAAACCCCATTCTCGCCCCCCTCCTGTGTAGTGGTTTTATGCAAGTAACATTCAAGGCTTAGTTTTAGGATAATGATTTCAAGGAGAGGAAAATGAGAGGGGAGGGAGAATGAAGCTGGGTGAAGGAGGGGTGCCCAGTGAGAAGCGAGGTAGGGTGAAGGGCAGCACCTCAAGACTTGTGTTTGGAGCATGGCAGGGACGGAGGTGGAGGCCAGCTCCTGCCCTGAGCCAGCTGGCATCATCGCTGGGGGCAGTAGCACAGGGTATGAGCAACCTACAGACGCTGCACACGGACTGAGGAGGATGCCAGCCAGGGAAATAGGGGGAGAGGAAGGTGTTTCCACTGAGGCTGCCTCGCCCCCAGGGACACTGAAACACAGCTCAAGGACATGGCGCAGACACGTGGAGTCAGCATGCCATCGTTCCCTCCATGCCTGCTGCTCTTCCTCCCGTCTCCCTTGTCACAACCAAAGAAAAATCTTTTCCAATTCTAGAAGAAAAATGTTCACTGCCTCAGAACCTTCTCATGGTTCTTCCTTCCCAGGTCCACTGACCCCCCTCCTCCCCCTAGGGCCCCCTCCCTCCACATTCAGCAGGGAGCACAGCTGGGAACAGTGAGGTCCAGGACCAGAGCTTAAAATGCTGCAACCCCTTCCATTCACCTTCTCAAGATGTGCATTTCCAATAAAGTATGCTTTGGTGTCTAATAATTATTTATCAATTTTGCTATATTTTATGTAGTTTTAATCACTTGAGTATAACAAATGACAACAGTCCAGATGAAATTCTAAACATAATAAACAAACTTAAAACAATTAGTAGGATAAAATATACCAAAATATGATGGCTTGGCATAATGACACTTGCCTGTAATTCTAGCTATTCAGAAAGCTGAGGCAGGAGGATCACAAGAATAAGTTCAACCTGGGTAACTTACCAAGACCCAGCCTCAACATAAAATTAAAAAGGAATGAGTATACAGTTCAATGGTAGAGTATCCCTGAGTTCAATCCCCAGTACCACCAACAAGAAAAAGGAGGAGATCATTCATGGAGAAAAGGGAATGAGAGTTCTACTTTTAAGAAAAACTTGTTATTACATAAAAGAATAGTAGCCATTGAACAGCTATGAGATTGAACTTCCAATGGATACACTTAGAAGGATGAAGCAATCATTTCACTGAAAAATACCAAATTTACACCACTCTGTCCTTCAGCCGGTGCTGTTGCTTTTGTCCTTTGCATTTGATGCTCTAATTTTTCACGGAGGGTTTGTTTTCTACCTTAGAGTCCAATTCCTTCAGCTCCCATCCCTTGTTCTTTGCTTCCATGACTAGAAATGAACTCTGTCTTCAGGACTAATTTTTCCATGAAGAGCCTGCATTTATATCCACTGAGGAGAAGCCCTCAAAGAGGATGGGGAGCCCAGGCCTTCCTGGCATCCAGATCCCAAGCGGGGGCTGGGTCCCTGCACCAGCCCTGCCACACATGGCTTCAAGGCACAGGGTCTGGTCACCCATCATGACTGCTGTTCCCCAAATAGTTCCAGACTCATTCCAGGCTCTTCCTCACCCTCTGACTTTGTCCATGACACACGAAAGGAAATCATAATGTCTCTCTTGGACAAATAATGTAAATGCCAATCACCACTGGGCCATCTTCCTCAGTGATTATAGAAGGACATGCCAATGTGGAGCTGCTCTGAGTGTGGGTCCCGAAGCACAGAATTTCCAGTGGACCCAGAGGTGGAAATGCAGCCTTCTTCCGTTACATGCCTGAAATTTCTGGTCTTATTTGTTAGTGCAGCAGACCCTCACCCGTCCTGAGTGATACCAGGAGTCACTTGCAACACAGTTGTTCCTGGACCTGTAATGGGGTTCCATCCAACAAACCTATCAGAAAATGGAAATATCTTAAATCAAAAATGCATTTCACACATCTAGGCTCCCACACATCCTAGCTCAGCAGCAGTGTGCACTGTGGCATCTCAGTGGCTCACCTCGCAATCAAAGGGCTTCCTGGGATCTCAGCTCGCTGCTGCTGCTCAACATCATAAGAGAATGCCTATCAAAGAGCCTGCTAGATGGGAGCAGATCCAAGTGCAATAACCAAAGTACAGTTTCTACTAAATTTGTGTTGATTTGCGTCTGGATGTCCCCCCACCAAAGCCTCATGTGGTCATGGGGCAGATTTTTCAGAGGTGGCTAAATGTAGAGTTTCTGATTGTTTCATTGTCTAGTGCTAGGATTGGGGGTGTGAGTGCTATACCCGCCCTAGGGCAGGTAGACTGCATACAGTATAAAGAAAGAAAAGAGGCTTGCCCCTCCCTTTTGCTCTTCTTGCTTTTGTATCTCCTGCCACTATGAACCACTGCCCCTGCGCCATGCCGCCCTGCCTTGGAGCCAGCTAATTATGAACTGAAACCTCTACAGACTATGAGCTACATAAACTTTTCCCCCTTTAACTTTGGGTGCCAGGTATTTTGTCTCAGCAACAAGAGAAAAGTAGCTAACACAATGAATATCACTCTTGCAACATCCTAAACCCAAAAAATCATGAGTTGAGCCCTCGCAAGTCAAAGACGGTCTGTAGCTGAAAGCTCAGACATTTAAATCTATGAAATGCAAAGCTCCTCTTTATTTAGCTTGTCTTTGTAACCATTTCTTTTTAATTTACAAAACCTGCATTCCTCTTTCAAGTCAAATTTTTGCATGTCATTTTAGAATAAATTCCCCAAATTGACAAATTTTCATTCCCTCCTCTGATTGGGTTTCAGAAAAGGCCTAGGGATCCAATACCCTGTTGTATTTTTGCTACTTTCCAAGGACCTTTGAATATTAAGTCTATGACTCCTGCAGAGTCCTGCCTTCCATGACCCTTGTGACCTTTCTCCAAAATCCCAGCTCTGCTCCGACCCTGGGTCGGGGTCAGAGGCTTTCACCCATAAGCAGGCCTGGTAGTGATCAACATTTGCTATCAAGTAAGAATGTAAGCAGGAGGCTTGTCCAACAGCAACACCATATGCTATAAAGAGAAACCACACAAAGTGAGGAACTGCCCAGGAAAGTCAGGAAAATGGGCGAGCCAGTCCCAAATGACGTGCCCCATTGTCCCACAGAAGTGCATCTGCCCTGTGTGGCCCAGCTCCCTGCGTGAGTAGCCAGTTCTCAAGGCTGATGGGAACCCTCACTTCTTTAACCAAGCAGCTCGTTTACACAGGGAAGAGAAAAATCATCCATATTCACACTGATGTTTTCTATCAGTGGTGGTAGAATAGCTGTAATTCTTACCTTGGGACCAGAAGAGGTTTTTTCCTCCATACAGACAGTTCAGGCACCCAAGACAGGGGACAGGACTCCGAGGATCACAATGCCCTGAATAATGGCCATCCCATGTGTATAACCCTCAAGCCGGACATCATCACGTTTGATATCTAGTCTTAACCTTTTCTCAATTTCTCTACTGTAGGCCTAGCTGAAACCACCTAAAACAATGTGGGTGCTGTCTAAACGTGCAGGATATCACTTGCAAAAGACATGAAGGCGGGGACTTGCTAACATGATGACTCTTCTCAGTGAATCAGATAACCTAGAGACTGGTTAGTGACCAGCCTCCTGGTGTGATTTCAGAGACCCTCCCCGTGCCACTGCCTTCTTCTTGAACTGTTGTGTGCTTCGGTCCCGTCGTTACCACTTCTTTCAGGCTGAATCACTGAACGTGCCATGTGAAGGCAGAGACCTCAGATAACTGAAAGATTTTATCAGTCGGGTCTCTTGGCTGTATGCAACAGAAAAACCTGAGTTAACTAGCTTTCAATTAAGGGAATTTAAAACATAGATAACTGAAAGATGCTGGAATAGCTTGTTGGTTTCAAGCGCGGCTAGATCATCATAGGCTATAATGATTCATCATGGTCTGACTGGCATCTCTTTGTTTCTCTCTTTTTCCTCTCAGAGACATTCCTTGAGATCATCTCCTGTAGCCAAGACAGAAGACCATAATGAATCATTATAGCCCAGAAGAGAAGAATCTCTGCCTCTCTCAAAAGTCACAGTAAAATTCTCCTTGCACCTCATTGTCCTTGAGTGGGTCACATGCTCATCCCTGGACCAATCAGAGTGGCTGAGAAGAGGATTCCTAATGGTTTTAGTCCGTCTGTTACTCAGGGTTGACCCAGCTATTGGATAAGAGTGATGATTTCACAGAATAATTTCTCAGGGAAAACTGTGATTTGGTTACTCAAAGACGCTGTGATGGATTCTGAGTAGCCACCAAGTGTACAATGCAATGATCCTAGGCATAAAGATATTTACACATTGAGGGGCGGGGCCCAGAAGCAAAGTCTCCTGATCCTCCTGTCTGAAGCTAAAACCCATTCATCAATGGCCTGTAGTGACTCCTCTGATCAGGTAGCCGTGACATTGGAGAGCAAAATCATCACGCTGTTGACCCACAAAGCAGGAGAAAACTGTAGAAATTAATATGGTGGGACCGATGGGCACTAGGGAAGGGAGGCAACTGGCAGGGTGGAGAGAGGTTCTGGATGGGGGTCATCAATCTGAATAACAACAGGAGACCTCTGAGAGTCACACTGACATGGTGTTGCTCCGTGCCAGGCACTATTGTAACCATTACATACAATGTCACTTCTCCCAACAGTCTTAAGAAGGCTGAATTGTCCTCAGACCCACTTGATAGGCAAGACCAGTGAGACACAGAAGCTTTGAGTACCAAGCTGTTGGCAGTGGATGCTGAAGCTTCTCAATCAACTATCTTCTCATGAGAGATGGGGAAACTGAGGCCTCTGTTATCTTGGCGGCTGTGTCCACCCCAAGATGTGTGTCAGGACTTTCTTTCTGTGGTCAGTGGCAAAAAAGGAAATTGTTTCAGTGAGGAAGGGACTGTATGTCCCAAAGCTTTAACATGTAAGTACTGTCCAGGCATAGCTCAATTCTGGATGCAATTCAATATGACTTAGTTTCTCAGAGCGTTTGGTACTATATTCACCTGGTCAGCAGGCTCTAAATGCCAAGGTAGATGCAGCAAATGCAGCCCCATCTTCCAATGTTTGGCCCGCAGAGAAGAACCACGTGTTCAGAGGAAGAGCTGAGACATGTTCTGATTGAGCCAACCGAGGTCATGTGCTTGTCCCATGCTGATTGGCTTAGCCTTAGAAATGCCTGATGCTGATTGGCTTAACTCTGGGTAATGGCTTTCCCTCTCTGAGATCATGTGTTTTGAAGGGGGAAGTTTCCGAATAAAAGTGGAAGTTGGTCTTGTTCTGTTATTAATGTGATAGGGATGCAGGAGTTAAAGAACACCTGTTGTCAGCACCCAGTCTCCTTTTTGAGATAAATTCATTTTCTGCTTATATGACATTGGAAGCAAATTCAAAATATGCTGTAACACACAGTGACCTCTTCCAAAGTGCCATCTGTGTTTTTCAGGCTCATCTATTCGTGTTTGGAAAATGAATTTGAAACGATTGGCTGATGGTATATGGGGTTTCTTGAGTCACTGAGAATATGAACCCTCCAGTCACTGCTCTCAGGTTGGCATGGTCAAGCCATGTACTCATGAACTATGTCACTTGCCCTACATCAAGGGGCTATTATTTCTCGATAAAGCTGCGGCAAAGGAAAGTACAGAGACAATGACTGCAGCTGAAATTTCTTTCTTGTGTAAGAGGCATACACAGGGCACTTTCTCATCATGCTCATTTTGATGAACTACAGTCCCTTATGAAAATTCAGTTCAAGCTTTTAACAGGGCCTCTGCAAAGGGCCCAGGATATCTCTGCTACATCAACACAATGTGTAGCTCAACACTGATGCTAGATAAATGCAGATTGCGGCCCGGGATGAGTTTTCGTACATAGGGGTTACTGTCTCCCAAAGAGCTGTGGGTTAGCTCAGCAAAGGAAAGGGAGGTGAAAGACCAACCTTAGAAGCAATGAATTGAGCCACCACTGAGGTTCCGCAAAAAAGAAACAAAGGCAGGATACCACTGTGGTGTCCAGCCGTTGAGTGACAGCTCAGACTCAGAGCCCAAGCCCACTGCACTCACCCCACATGAAGAGAGGCAGGCCATCTCTGTCAGAGAGTCCCACAGAAGATGCACCTCATGACAGTCAAGTCAGATTGTCAGCTTGATTTGACTCGAGAGCTGCTGAAACCATGAACCAAATAAAGCCTGTGAACTGTGATGTGAGGTATTTTGTCCCAGCAATGGGAAAGCTGATCAATACACACCTAATAGGGAAAGATAATTCACCAAAGGAAAATCCAGGTACTTTATCAGAAGGGTAGTCGGCAAAGGCTCCGCAAAATCAAATTGCCCACAAATACCATTGCCCACCTCTGCTCCAGATCCCAACGCTCCTCAACATCATCCCTGGACTTGCCCAGGTGTAACTGAAAAAGCAAGTGCCCTGCTTCCCAAGCAAGTACATGAGACAGAAAAATGGGCAAGTCCATGGGGACCTGAAGCCCAGAAAATCCCCTGCAGCTTTGCCCGGAATCATGGAAAATGTGGAAAAGGGTGGATTCGGCGACGCCCAGAGACAGACGCAGAGGTGGAACAAGTAGAATTAACTAGGTAAGCAGGAATCAGTTCAAAGACACTATATTAGGTACAACTAAGACTGTTACAGAAGGACATGCATGGTAAATGTGCCAAAAATATATGATATTTAGGAGTACAAACAAATTCAGTAAAAGTATATTACATGTGGCACAGAAACCAATTAGGGGGTATCACGTTTTGGTGAGGGGAGAGGGAGATTTCACGAAGAGACAAGTGCACAGGAAGTCAAAGTCTTTCTCTTAGGAAAGGGGGAGCTACCCAGCTGCTTGTTACCCGAGTACGCTGCTCTTTGTTCTCCTTTCTGTGGGTCTGAAATGCTTCAAACAACAAGACCAAGCTGCAAGTGCCCAGGGCATTGTGTTCTCTGCTCTGGAATGACTCATCTCACATGAGTCTGCGCACTGCCCTAGATAACCTCAGAAATGTGGGGGCTCTCACGCACTCTGACTAGCAGCAGGCCATGCCTGCCTGGTCTTTCCAGATCCCTTCGGATTTGCTGTTTTATTCGGGCAGGGTGAGGAGAGGGCAAACACAACCTCTTCCTGCAGTGCTTAGTGCTTTGTGATCACCCCTCAGGACTTGGGAAGGAGCTGCTGCAGCAGCTGTCTCCCCACAGGGACCTGGACGAGCTCCAGCTGGCCTGAACCGGGTGAAGGTTGTCAGGTGTAGTTCTGCACAGGGGTCTGAGCGGAGCCACAGCCTGAGCTGGACACATGCGCTCACTGGGGCTCAGAGGTCGGGCCGCCTGTCCCCCCCCACCCCACCCCCCGCCCCCGGAGCACAGAAACACACCTTTCTTTCTGGTTTTCCCCTTTCCTTTTTAAATGCAACACTTCTGGGGAAGGGCGGCCAACGGAGCTGTGTCTGCCCACATTGTGGCCAGAGCTTCTAGACCACAGAGGTTTGTCTCTGGGGGCAGAAAATTGCTCAGAGAAGGGACAGAACCCAGGAGCTTGGAGGAAGAAGACAAGTCTTGCAGGACAAGCCACCTCAGTGGCCACCTCCCTGCTCTGCCTGGGGGCTTACACCGCTGTCTGCTGGGAGCAGAAAGAACGACTTTACCGCACAGTCAGTATGTAATGTCCCCTCCTCTCATGCAGTACTCTTGGTTGGGTTGGACTAGGCCTATCAGAGAAAGGGTTCAAAAGAATTTAAATATCAAATGCCATTAATAACCAGTCGGAGACTCTTGCATTGCTCAGAGAAAACAGGTAAGAAGCCTTGGGCAGAAGCAAATCAAGTACAAGGCAGGAGGGAAGGATGTATACAGCCTCCGAGTCAATGAGAAAAGCCACAGGGAGAAAAAGTGGCAACATCTGGGTGGAATATCCCTTCGGTAGAGTATGTCTGCAGATGTGTGTGGATGTCGGGAACCAACACCCGCTTCACAAATGTGAAGAATCATATCTATTGTCCCCTATAACAGAAGGAAGGGATAATCCAGCTTAACCACGCCTCATCTTCCTGCTCTGCCTTCCTCAGCACATTGGCTCGGTTTCCCAGCATGCCTCCTCATGTTCACATGATAGCTGCTTTGATTCCAACCTCTTGTCCTCAACCAACCATTTTCAGAGCCAGAAAGTAGAGCTCCTGCTAGTGCATCATTTTACTAGAAAAGCAACACTTTCCCAGGGAAATGTTCCCCATCCCACAATATTTATCCTATTACCCTGGTCGTACTTAGGTCCAGTGGCTGATCCTGACTTGGTAGGAGGTAGGGCAGGACATTTGGAGCAAGTTTGGCCTCTGTAGCAGAAGGAGCTCCATGCAGGACAGAGAAAGGGCTAGGGCAGACCACTGGGTCGGTGACCCTTGGCTCTTGCTATTGAAAGGAAAGGCTAAGCCTCTGTCCAGCTGGCTCTGAGCCCTTGGTGAGGACAATATGTTGTGAGCACCTATCTCAGCACTGCCAGTCACATGGTGACATCGCCGATGTAACACACAGACACGCTAGAAATTAACCCTCCACCAGTTCTTATGACAGTGCAAACTCTCCTCAACTTTTCCAAGTGTTTTTTAGTGTGGGACTGTCCCCAGGCTATACCAAGAATCCCTAAGTGCACGAACTTCCTCCACAAGGCTCAGGGACCATGGTTCCTGGGAGGGGTGGGGCGGGAAGGTGGCCGAGAAGAAGGAGTGGGAAAGAAAGTGTCAGGTGCATGCTGGGGATAAACCCCAATTTCAGTCACTTTTTTCCCTTTCTGGTCTGTTTGACAAAGTGAGTTTTTGTGGAAGGTGTTCTCTAAAGAACAGGTTTACACGTGGAGGTACTTGAGAATACAGTCAGCAGATTGAGGAAAACTCAAAGCTGTCTTTTTCAGTGGGAATAACCAGCCAATATAGTTACTCAGCAAATATGTCTGACTGCATTTTTTGATACTTGATAAATTAAGATGTAGATAGTTGACAGACTGTGTCTCCTTCTGCTTCCCACTCTAGGGGAACATGTTTCCAGGATCCAGGCCTCATACACACCAAAGACAATTTTTAGACACTCCTATGTGTGCTGGCCTGAAAGGCATGGAAAATTAAACTTTTCAAAGTCACACTGGCAGGGGGCCAAATTGTTTCATTTTGTTTTTGCTTTTTCCCCTCCTTCTCATTCATTCATTTATGGTGTAACACTGGGAGGATGTAGGTGACACTTTTTTTTCTTCCTTTTGAGTGGGAAAAATAAAATTTGGCTAGCGCTGACACCTTCGGAACCTGCATAAGAAGCATAAAGTGTGGTTCTGTTTTGCCCTCTAATATTGGCTGGCCTGAGGTGGGCAGGGCTCCTTCCTGAAGAGGGCCATGGTCTCCCCACCCAGGAAGAACAAGCACCACCTCCGGCACTGGTAGAGTTTGAAATGTCCCAAGCCATCCTTTTCCCAGGGTGATGACAAGTGAATCTGGGCACCTTCCCAAATGTTACTTATCAGATTCCAAGAGGCATCATCCTGGCGCCTGGTCCTGCCGGTGGCACTTGCTGGGGGTGTGGCTACTGAGGGCACAGGGAAACCTGGCTCTCTCTCCTCAGCCCAGATCCTGCTGGGACTGCTGTTTGGTGCTGGCCCTGACCAGGCACCACGGGAGACAGGGCAACAGACAAAGAAAATGACTCACCTGGCTCGGAGCCTAGAAGGTGGATGCTGACGCCTTCCTGCAGACAAAAGTATCACAGAGAGACGGGGCTCAAAACAGTGTCCTGAAAAATAAAAACAAAAAAGTGCTCTGCCTTAAATGATAATTATTTTTAATTCAATATAAACACATGATAATTTGATGAGATCCTGAGAGTTCAAGACAGAACCATCATGTCAATGAAGTTATTTATTAAGCTGGTGATTTCTTCTCCACACCTCTTTCTCTTGGTAGACAGGGCTAGAGCTCACCAGTAGTCCAAGCTCCCCATTTCTTTCAAGGGCAAGCGCAGGTGAGGGGCGGACTTCCACATTCATGGACACGTGACTGCCCTCAGCCAATGAAATTGGAGCAGAAGTAACATTAAAGAACTGTAGTATGATTCTGTTCTGCTCCCCTTCCCTGCCCTATCAGTGTCAGGAACACATGTTGAAAGATACAGCCTCCAACACACATGGCCACTGAATGACTGTGATAAACACAGTTCCCCACAGTCAGCTCATATTGGACAATAAGAGTGAAGAGGAAAAAAACCTTTGGTTGTGTTAAGCCATAGAAGTATGAGTCTTGTTTGTTACTGCAACCCCACCTTGCCCATTCTGTTTATTATATCCAACATCTGCCACGATGTCCAATAAACAGATGCGTGAAAGGTCCGTGGCTTGCTCCACACTCTTACCTCTAAGATTATTGGCTGCCAACTTCCTCCAGGCCAAAAAAAAAAAAAAGACCAAATCAAGACTGTTGGAGAAGACAGCTGCTGACTTCAGCTATGGCCCAACATGGAGTCTGATGAAAGGAAGAAACCTTGCAGGTGCTGACATCAGGGACGGACACTTTAATGGCTGTGTCGATGGAGATTTAAATTTAGAACTAGGAGTGATCTGTTGACAGGCATGAGCCTGCGGGACTAGGGTCCTTGGTGCCATCTGGGATTCTTTGAGCTAAATAATTGTTGTCACCCACGTTGTCAGCATCTTAAGTCTATTAGGGAGCGGGAGGAGGAAACGAGGGAGAATACGCATTACTCGCGAGGCCGGGCGACAAGCCCCAGCCACAGCTACTGAAATCAAAGGAACTCCGCTCTCTTCCGTTCCTTCAGGAGGGGCTGTGAAGAGATGCGAGGAGACTGGCCCAGTTGAAGCCTAAGGCATCAAAATTAACTTCATTGTATTAAAAATAAGGCTTAGCTCAGTGGAGTACACATGTGTTGGTTCCCCACCCACCCACTGCTCATACTATTTGTAGTAACAAACTATTTGCCACGTATTTCCCGGAGCCCACCTCCCTGTCCTGCAGTTGCAAGCCAAGAGAAATGAAAACACATGTCCTCACAAATACGCGTATAATAATGTTCACAGTGGCAGGATTCATAATAGCCGAGGAGTAGAAACAGCCCAAAGGGCCCTCAACTGCTGAAGGAATTTAAAAAACAAGCAAACAAAAAAAAAGACAGGCAAGCTCTGGTGTCTCCCTAACAATGGAATAACACTCAGCAGCACAGGAGGACAAACTACTGTAACCTTGTACGCCCCAACCTGGATGAATCACGCCCGGCATTATGCTAAGCAGGGGGAGCCAGGCTTTAAAACTCACATACTGTTTGATTCTGTTCGTGTGGCATTCTTGAACAGGAGACATTAGAGCCTGGGGATTGGATCCATGGGGGCTAACGGTTCGAGGAGAGAAGAGAGGATGACCACACTCTACAAAATCAGCGAGGTGGGGGGCAGGGCTCGCCTGTGGTGCAACCACAGGCCTGTGCACCCAGGAAGCGTCCGTTTCACTGCATGATCATATAAAAAAAAAATTTCTTTTTAACTTTGTGCGGTTCAAACTGTGCCTTTGGATTGTAAATTGATCTTCTGGATCAGAAGTTCTTTCAAAATTAATTGGAAAAAAAAAAAGAAAATTAATTGGATGCCCTTTTTATTAAAGATGAATCTTTGAAGAAAATATACATATTCAATTCTTGAGGGAACTGACTCTCTGAGGGCTTTTTTTTTTAGTAAGATTTAACATTAAGGGTTGATTTTGTTGGTATTCTAGCCAATTAGCTGAGTTCATTTGCATGTTTGGTTCAGTTCAGGTGAGTAAAAATGTTTATTTATGTAATTATGTAAGTGAAGGACTCCCGTTTAAGAAAACGTGGAAATGCAATTTTTGTCAAATGAAGGAGCTTGATTGACAAGGCTCATCTCTCACCAGGAGCTCTGAAGCTCCCAGTCCCTGCGCAGCGCTGATGATTGTTCTGAGAGCTGAGAGAGAAGAGACTGTGGGATCTCTGAAACCCAGATCCTATTCAATATACACATTCGGGGGATCTGAAATGCAACGGGACGTGCATGGAAGGAACACAAGCAAGGAGAGGGAGGGGAAAAGCACTGCTGGCTCTGTAGAGAAAACTCTCCACAGAGAGACACTATCTTCAGAATGGTGTCAGAGGCTCCTGATGCTTCTCCCTCCTTAACATCCCTGCTGTTACATACAGTGGTTATAGTCCTAGCCAAAAAAAAAAAAAAACCAAAAAAACAAGCCAGACTTCCTTGCATCTCACATTCATGAGACACAGACCCGGCCAAAGGTTGCTAAACATAAGATACTGAGTGGGACTTTCAGGAAAACTCTTTAGCTGACTCAGCAGGCAGAGCCATTTGCCCCTACCTGTCCTGCTGGCTGGAGCAGTGGCAACCCTCTTGAGAGCATGAGGGCAGGGCCCACAGGAAAGAGAAGAATGGGAATCCAGAAAGAATCTGGGTCTCTGGTGTTGTTATAAAAATATCTCTGAAATTCTTACTTGTACACTAATTTAACATGAGGGAAAATAAACCCCCTAAGTTGTTTGGAGAGTGTAACTTTAGCCAAAACAAGTCTCAAAAAATTTTATGCCTATCTTTCAACCACCCATGACAAACCACCTCCGGATGTGAGAGTGTATGCATCTCTCCTCTTTCCAGGTGGGCCCTTCCTTGATCTGAGATGACAGATAGTCCTGCTACTTTTTCATTTGCAGGAAAAACATCAAATTACAATGTATCATTTTCATTTCACCGTGCCAACAAATTCTTCTTTGAAGTCAATAACAAGAAATCTCATCCCAGGAGTAATTTCCTGATCATCAAATTTGTGAATACGTATTCTAATTTGCTGCCCCTCCTGGCATGCCAGTTGGTGGGTGTGTGCTACACCCTGGAGGTTTCACTGTTCCTCTGAGGTGGATGCAAATCAATCCTCAGACAACCTTCAATTGTATGTGTTTGCTAAGAAACCTCGTAGAACAGGAAATCAAAGAGCTGGATGAAACTTCAAGAATAATTAGAGTTGAGATATTGCTTATGGGGTAGGGTGAATGTTTACAAGAATTGTCAATGAAGTGATCTTGTGGCCCCCGCATGGCATTGCTCAGTTTTACGAAAAACAATAGCTATTCTAGAACACACCTGAGAACATGAGCTTCCTGAGCCTCTCCCGCCTATCTCTGGTCCAGGCATTTTCTGAAATCTGTATCCCTCGAGGGCCCTCTCCTGAGTGAACTTTGTGTGCTGCCTGCTTCTGACAGAACTCTCTCTTCTCAATTAAAGCATTGATGAACTGATGGTTTTTATCTGATCAGTGTAATCTGCACGATATGTCTGCTCTCTAGTCATGAAGATGAGAATGCGAATTTCTGGCTTCTCCTTTGAGCATGTGCGGACACACAAAGGGAAAAATTCCCCTGCTCTGGAAGGGGTTCCCAAAGATCCTGGAAGACCACAGATCCCCACAGCGTCATTGCCCACCAGCTCTCCCCAGCACCAGCTCCTGGCTCTGCTCCTCACCATGGCCATATTATTCTGTTTACTCCTCAAAAATTGGCAAAGGAGTATGAGAAATCAATAATGTTAAATCTCCAATTCCCTGGTTAAGAAATGGAAAGGAGCCAATCATGGGCAGAGAGGTCAGTATAAATTTTAGACGTGGCCCCAGGAAAAGGTGTTTGGAGCATGCACCTGCTAATTTAATGTAATGGGAGCCATTTGACTTTAGAAGATAGTTTTTAATTTCCCAAATATGTGTGTTTATCAAGGTATAGTTCTCAAAATGCTTTTAAAAACCATAGTTTTATCAAAACTCAAAACTCTGATTAATGTTAAACAAATAGGTGAAATTGATTTAAAATAGGACATGAGAATAAGAATTTCATGTAGTCACTGAAAAAAGAAGGAATGCTGGTATTCAATGGTTATATTAGATACAATCACTTCAATATTTTAGTGGGCAAGAAGATTATAACTATCTTTAGTGGCTATTAGAAAAAGAAATACCTCATTAAGTTTTTTACATGTTAACCTTTACTTTTCCAGATTTGAAAAATGTCAGTGGTAAGTCAAGGTCATGCAGCCCTTATCTAACATAATGCAACCTACAAGTGTTTAGATTTCAAATTTTCTTTTTAATTTTGGCATATTTGCATATACACAATGAGACATCCTGCAGGTGGGACTCAAGTCTAAACGCAACGCTTGCTTATGTTTTCAAATACACTTTATACACGTAGGCTGAAGGTAATGCCATTTTTGCTTGTGGTATCCTGTGGGTTTCTTAAAAGTACCAATTTGGATTTTTTGAAGCATTTCAAATTTTTCAGATTAGGAATGCCCAGCCTGTATGGCCCTCATAAGTACTTCTCAGACTCCCCTTCCCAAATTCCAACAGGTCTCTCTAAGTCATCTTTATACTTTATTTCCAAGTTTCAAATATTTTTTTCTGAACACACACACACACACACATATATATATATATATATATATATATGAACTTTACCCCCATACCTTAAAGATAACTATAGCTGTTTGACTGCAACTTTCTCACCTTTCACACATGCATTCAATCATTTGTCCACCCAACAGGACACTGACTGGAATTCTATCTTGTATCAAGAGCTCAGCTGGACAGTGAAGAAACCAAAATAAATGAGGCCTGGTCCAACCTGAAGAAACAAAACCCTGAAATTAATTAAGGACATCAACTTGGTTGATAGAAGGAGCAGCAAAGTTTCACCGGATGAAAGAGAGAAAGAGAAGAATTCTGCCTTCACTTTGGGGATGAACAGCTGTCTTAGTTCACTTCCTGTTGCAGTAAAGAAATACTTGAGATCTGAGGCCGGACGTCCAAGAGCACGGTGCTGGCATCTGCTGAGCATCTGGCGAGGCCTCGTTGCTGCATCTTAACCTGGCCATGCCGTCCCACGGCAAGACAGAGCGAGCATGCTGGCTCGAGTTTCTGTCTCATCTTATAGGGCCCCTAATGCCATCCTGGGACTCTACTTGGCTGCATCTCACCGTGATTACTTCCCAAAGGCCCCACCTCTACCTCCCATCAACATATGAATTTAAGGATTGCATTTCTGACGCATGAACTTTGGCAGACGCATTCAGACCATAGCACAGAAGAGGTGGACATAAGTTAGGCAGATTCAGTGTTTCTTGCACATGCCAGACTGGGAAAGTCAAGGCAGGCAGCGCATGGAAACAGGTATGGAGCCCTCTGAGGCTATTTCCAGGCCAGACTTGTTTCCTGTTCTTCTACCCAGAACTGCTGCTTTCCCCAAAGGATTCCACTCCCACTCTGTGGCCATCTCCAGGAAACTGATAATGCAGGGACTCTGGCCAGAGGGTAGCTCAAAGCTCAAGTTCAGATTTCTCTTGAGGAGTTTTATAACTAGGTGAGTGGCTCAAAAAATAAGAATGGCTGGGCTGTATTCCCAAAACATATACCTCGAAGAGATTCCCTAGAGTAGACCCAGAACTTACCCTTCAAGAGCCTGGACCCTTAGCCTTTCCTTCTCTCTTCTGTTCCAAGATTTCTGTTTTGTAATGGGCAAAGTTAGCATCCATTGCTTACAACCAAAGGACCCTGGCTGATAAAAACAGCTCCCAAGAAACACATTAAGGACACAAACGTACCAGGACTGGGGAAGTAATACCGCTGCACAGTCTTCAAACTGAGAGCCTCTGGGAGAAGCACAAGGGGGACGGGCTGTATTTGAAGCTCCTCTGTCCCTCTAAAGACTGAGCCTCCATGAGATATGCAGCTGAGGATCCCTTCCCCAGACATCTTACCAACCTGGAGATCAGAGGTGATGCAGGTCCCAGGAATAAAGAACAGACTTGACACCACACCCAGAAGAACTTTGTCCCCACCACTGTCTCTTTTTTGAGCCTGTTTATCATCCCTAAAATTAATTTTCTCTCCCACTAAGATTGCCTCCATCCACCCACTTGCTTCTGCTCTCTGAAGGAGAAGACAAGCTCTCTCATCTCTCCAGGTTATCAGGAAACAGCTTTGCCGTGATGCCCCCATGCGTGGAATAATCTTGCAGATCTTTCTTCAGCAGATCTGTCTATTGCCTGTTAATGTCAGCAGACTCAGTTATCAGACCCGTAGAAGAGAAAAAGAAGGTTCCTTCTCCTCTACAGTTGGCAGGAGATCTCATCTGCTCCCCCATCCAAATTGATAGTCTTTTACCATGGGGATGGGACCACTGCATGGCTCTTTTGAGACTGTTCAGTCCCAGCTAGGAGAACTCCCCTGTCAGTCACAACACCACATTCCTCAGGCCCTCTGGGAACCAGGAATTATGCTAGGGACAAAGAACATAACCCACACTCAAAGAGCTTCTAGTAGGTAACATAGCTACACTCCCTAGAGGGTCCTGATGCATCAAATGCAGCTCAGTGAGAACAGCTGCCTGTCACGTGCATTGCACACCAGAAGGAAAAAAATCAATGTGGAAACTGACTTTGCCCTTGAGAGGCTTCTGAGGGAGCTGGCTCTGGATCCTTTCAGGCCCAGATTTTTATTTCCGTGGAGCAGAGCACCCTTCATATAGGGCAGGCATCATGATCACTGTGAACTTGGCTTGACCAAGTGCAGCACCAACCTAGGACACAGGCACATAGGCCACGGGGTGAGTGACTTCATGTGTGCTTTTCTGAGGCTGTTGGCAGAAGTTCATGCACTTGACCTTTATTCTGTTGCTGCTTCATGGAGCACTTGGAGCAATGAAGTGTGCTGCATTTTATACAAAAGACTGTTTGTTATGGATCTCCATATTTATTTCTTCAAAAGGCATTTAAGGAACTTCTGTTAAAGATCACTGTTCTAGATGCTCAAAATGTAACAATGGACACAAATCCTTACCTGAGAAGGGCCCACAGTTTACCAAAGGAAGTTTATGACAACATGATTTCTGTTTGGAAAACTACCTTCCCCTACCTAGTGATGTGGTGTGAGGAAACAGCAGCCAAGACTCGGGAGTGGAAACTGTGGTCCAGGTCAAACAGCGCCAGCGTTGCCTAGCAACAGGAATTCATTGCCTGGTGGACATGTGATCTGAGCTGCCCAATCAGAGCTAAATTCACACTTTTGTGAAAACTGCTAGAAACCAGGGCCACCCTAACCCATTGATTGACCATGTCAATAAAATGGATTCTGGGGTAATGTATACCCATCTGGTCTCCAGGAGTGATGCCACCTCTAAGATGTCCCTGTGATGGCTGAATTTGATACCTGGACAGGGCTGTGCCTGATCTGTGCCTCAGATGACCAAACAATGAACTGTCTAAGCCGCACGTGTGTAAGAGTGGAAAGGGCACTATTCACAGTGAGGACAAAATGGCAGACAGTGAAGCCCTTCCTGGACAAACCAGCTGTGGGCTCCCCCAGCTCGAGACACATTCTCCCACGGGACAGGAACACTCTTCCTTCGACATACTGCCTCTCACTATAGCACAGGTCTCTGTAAGGCAAGCAGGGTGTAGTTGACTGATAGGTTGAAAGTGAGGGGGCTGCTGTCGACATTAGGGTCTCAAACACGCATGCTTGGGGACCATCCCACTCAGACTGGGCATGTGCTTGCCCTCCAAAGCACCCTGAGGGTCTCCTGGCACCAGGATGGAGGACTCAGGGATGAGCAGGCTCAGGACATGCTCCGGAGACAGAATCTTAGGAAGTAAGATGCATAAACACCTAAACCCATGACTACAGCACAAGACCCTGAGGCACCTACAGGCACAACCTACAGGCTCAGTGCTCCTTCAAATAGTCATGTTTTCCGAGTTTCTTTATTAATGAAACCTGTTAGGCAGAGCAATGGCCTGGGCCTCCTCCCTACCCAGAACTGACTGTAGCTACACATAGACCAGACCCAGCCTGAAGCACCCTGGCAGCCTGGCTGCCACTCACTAGGACAGCTGTTTCCTCTCTCTCCTTCTAGAGTTTCTACCCTAGAGCCTCAGGGATGAAAATGCCTCAACAAGGAGACAGAGAGGCTCTGCCTTCCCCTCCCTGATTCTCCTAAAGGCTATGGAGGGAGGGAGGTGCTTCTGTCTGTATGTATGTATGTATGCACTAGAGATTGGGCCCAGAGCCTTTGCACTAAGCTCCATCCCCAGCCTTTTAAAATTTTTGTTGAGACAGTCTCGCTGAGTCTCTAAGTTACCCGGGCTGGACTCAAACTCATGATCCTCCTGCCTCAGAACGTGTCTGCTCTTGATGAGACTGGCTCCTGATGCGGAGCAGGCCACCAGGGTGCCTCCTAACACCTTCCACTCCGGAGTGAAAACCGAAGCATAATTTTGCAGAAGATGAGAAACACTTCAGGTGGCTCCTGCAGCCCGGCCAGGCTGGCCCGCCTCCCCCGCAGGAAACACCCCACGGGGTACAGCCAGCCCTCCGCACTCATGTTCATCAGTGCTGATGTCAGTTTTATTAGTTTGTCTTTTGTATATGGAAAAACACATTCCCTGCTGCCACGGCCCTGCCCTCACTGAATGGCTGCTCGCCCCACAGGCAGCACGTCCAGCTGGCGCCTATCCCAGCCCTCCCGAGGAGGAGCAGAGGTACAATCCTTCTCCTCCTCCTGAGGGCACAGGCTGCACATGAACAAATGAGCAGGCTTGATGAAGTGTACGACAGCTTGTCATCCAGCAGTTAGTGGCCTTGTTTCCCTTCCTGGGATGATACTGAATTTCATACCGATTACATCGATAAGAGAAAGCCTCGTACCTAACAGCGAATTTCTGAAGAACATATGTTTCCACTCAGTTTTTGCACCTTTATTGCTCCATGTGACATTGCAATACTTTCTCGTGCCTAACAGGCCTGATTCCACTCATCTGTCTCACATATAATTCAAGTCAAAGTCAGTGAAGCGAGCCAATTCCTGGCCTATTTGTAATTTTTCCACAGATTATTCTCACTGATTCTCTTGTACTATGAGTTTTTTTTCTTTTCAGGGACAAATATCTTTAAGAAATACTGATATATTTGCAGATCTCATTTTCTTTTCTGTGTTCTTCTCTTAAATGATGGAAATCACACTATGGGAACCTAATGAAACAGTTTTATCTGCATAAATAGTGTATTGTTATTCTTTTATATTTTCTACAGAATCCACAAAGCAAGAGAATGTATCTGCTGTTAACTCCATAACACTAATCCTTTGGAAATCTGTACCCTTCTGAATAAAGCTGGTTAAATTCCTGAAGCTCAAAATTCTAGGTCCTCAGGTCAACAAGCATGGAGTCACCCTGGGGACCTGTGCCAGGGTTTCATTATACCCTTTTGACTCACTGCACAAAACCATCAAACCCATTTCATAACCACTGCTCTGTGGCTTCGCCCATTGCCACCTCCACTGCTGCTACCTCCAGGAGAGCCGTTCTCCCCGCCCATCTCCAAGGATCTGCACTAGTCCCAATCCCCTCTTCCAGGTCTAATATTAACAAGTGGTCAAAATGATCCTTTTAACTACAAGTCAGATTACTTACGCTGTCATAGGCAATAGTCTAACATGCCCAAGTTTTCTGCTCCCTGAAATATATCCCTTGTCCTAGAGTAGGGCAAGAGGTACCAATAGAACACTGCCAATGGCTCTCAGTCCATCCATTAGGTTGCTAATCAGCTAACCTTGAGTTCATCAAAGGGGAGCACACTGGGTGGGCCTGACTTAATCAGGGGAGCCCTTACAGGGATGAGCTCTTCTGCATGAACTCTAAAGAAGGCCACATAGCAGGGATCTGAGAGCAACAGGAAGAAGCTGGGAGTGGTGACTAGTTGACAGAAAGACTGTGGGAGCTCAGCCTTCAGTCATAAGGGAAAGAATTCTGCCAACAACCTGAGTGTATGTGGCAGCAGACCTTTTCCTACTGTACCCACAGGATGAGGACATGGCAGCCAACATCATGATGTCAGCTCTGTGGGATCCTGAGAGAGGACCCAGCTAAGACATGCTGGCCATAAACCCTAGTATGATACACTATGTGTGTTGAAGCAGCTGGGTTTGTGATCACTTGCTACATGGCACGTTGGTTAATCTTGGCTGTCCACTTAATTGGCCTGAGTGCTGCCCAAGGGATTAGTAAATCACCCATCTCTGTGTCTGAGTGGGGTGTGGCAGTGTGATCTTGAGGACTATACCTGGTCGCTGGTACCTTCTTGGGCTCTTCTCTGCTCTCTGCTTCCTGCATGCCATGATTGACCCTGTTTTCTACCACTGTATCTTTTCACCACAAGTTTTCCACTTTGGAGCCAGCTAATCATGTCCTGAATCATCTGAAACTGGAAGTCAAAATAGACCTCTTCTTTGAGTTGTACAGGTGTCTCTGGTCACTCGTCCCAGCAATACAAAGGTAACTAATGCAAACCCATCCAGAGCAGGATTGTTGCGGTGACTATCTCTGGTTGGCAGGAGGAGTTTGCAAAAGTTTGGAGATGCAGATTAGATAAGTCCCAGAGGATGGAAGTAAAGCTGGGCAAGGGGTACTGGTGTGAGCGCCAAAGATCAGAGTGCTGATAGGAAGGCAAACAATAAAGACTGTGCTCATGGGGTTTTAAATAGGAACAAAGATCTATAGGGAATTACACTACAGGCTATTCATTATTATATTACAACAAATAAATTTACATTTTTTCATATCCTGACACTTAGGGTGAATCTGAGTTTAAAGGTGACAGACTAATTAATCAGTCAGATAAAATTTCCAGGTAGCACATCTGGCAGTGGCATGGGTACTACTGTCAACTTATAGAGAGATTTACAGTGAGAATTGGGAGCAAAAATCACAGCAGAAAGATTTAATAAATTTACCCCCCAAAAGAAGAAACAGGAAAGAGGACTTAAGATCACCTCACAATTTAGCAAGACCCCACCCATCACGGGCTCCAGGGTGTGAAAGTGCAAACTCCGTTGAAAGACTTTGTTTTGAGTAGAGGACCCTAGGGCACTTAATGCTCACTCAGGGGCTCCTAAGGCAGTCTTTTGCCATGTTCACTTATCCAGACACTCGGAGGCTGCTTCAGCCATGGCCAAGGGGTCTAAGCCATCATTCAAGCTGGCAGCAGACCCTGGCATCATCTACATGATGCTGATTTTGCAGGCATACAGAACATAAGAGTTGTGGGGTCATAGAGGCTTCCACCCAGATTTCAAAGGAAGATGACCTGGGAGGCCAAGCAATGTGCGATAGGGTTAAAGTCTCTGCTGTGAGCCCCCAGAGGACAATGTACTAACCTATATGAGTGAAGGTACAGTGGGGACCCCAGGAAGTTGGAGATGCCTGCAACATGGAACATCTGCCAAGAAATCCTGAACAAAGCCAGCCCAAGAGAAAGACCATGAGCAATGAAATCGGCAAGACCACAAGGGTGGGGCCGCCCAAGCCCTCTAAACTGCGGTATCAGGTGTTTTGCCCCAGCAGCAGGAAAGGGACAAATGCACTTTGTAATGGAAAATTTAACACGTTGCTCTGCTGGAAACCCTCCATGGCCTTCCTACCTGCTCAGATAAAACCAAGACCCTCACAGTGGCACAAGGCCCTGAGTGGTCTGCATTCCCTTCCTTTCTGTATACTTGTCCACCTCCTTCACTACTGTGGTCATACTGATCTCTTGCTGCTTCTCAAACATGCCAGCCATGGCCCTGCCTCAGGACCTCTGCCCCTGTTGTCTCCTCTGTCTGGAGCATTTTCCCTACATATCAGCCTGGTCCCTGCTTTCATGTCTTTCAGGTCTCTGTCCTACGCCGGTGCTCTCTAAGGACACCTGCTTACACCTTGATCCAACCAGTCCTGGATTTATTTTCATTTTAGCTCCAGTCCTCTCCAAGGACACACTAGATACATTCTGTCCTTTTATTGATTGTCCCAGGCCAGAATATGAATTTGACCACCTCAGGACCTTTATTACTTTCCCCTTTGCTTCATACTTTCAGGTATAAGTTGGAAAATCAGGCAAAACAGAGCCTTTGCTGGCATCCTGAATGCCAGGGGAAATGGTGCACATGAACTTGAAACTGCACAGAAACAAAGACAAAAACCACACAGGTCCTTAGAACCTTTTCTTGGCATCTCCCAATCTTTATACTTTTTGAAGACACTAACCAAATGCAGAGCTTCAGCCTTGGTGTGTGTCACTTTAATTAATGTTTCTTTTCCTGCTCAGCAGCCACTGCAGCTCCTGGGCCCACAGATGCCTGTCTGGTCCTGGAGCCCTGAGCACTTTGGAGAAAGGAGGCCGTGAGAAGCCGCTGCCTTGTTAGTCGGCGCCAAGATGCGCAGCCCCAATGTCAGTCAGGGGTGACAGAGCGAGGAGCTGCTCCCTCAAGACATTTGCATAGTTGGAAGGCAAAGCTAACAGCAGTAGAGAAAATTAACATGGCACCCACCGGTTTATGACGCAGACAGTGAAAACTAGAGCAGAGGGCGCTCGACATGTCAGGCCTGGTACTCTCTAGAGAGCTGGGGGTAAACCTAGGGCCGTGCTGGGACGCCGTCCAGCTGCCCCCTCTCCAGCTGTGCACCCTGGCTGGCTGCTCCCGGGCCTCCCTGGTCTGCACAGTGGAGCAGCTGTCATAAGAAGTGTTTCTGTTCTGAGGGCCGGCAAACATCCTTAGCTCACAGGAGATGGAGGACATGGGCTTCTGCACCATGGTACTTTCCAGAGCAGGGCTCCGCCCAGTACATGCCCACCTGCTCCATGGCAGTGGCTCGTGGAGACTATAACCCTGGACTGGAGGCGGGGACAGTCACTGTCCTGCTTTTTAAGAGTCACTTATGGGCAGAAGTTCAAGAGCCTGATTTTCCTGGCATCCTTTGTCCTGCCTGGGCCCCCATGGGAGCAAGAAAAGGAGTGGCCCTCAGGCAGTGTCCCTGGCAGAGACAGAGGAGGCAGAGCCCAGTGGATCTGAGAGGACAGGGAGCCAGAAACCAAGCACTTCTGCTGTTTACCCCCCATTTTCCTGCAGGTGATCCAGCATGTTCTGATGGAAGCAAATTTTTCTGAGGTGGGCTGAATAATGTCTGCCCCTCTCCCCCACACTCACTACCTCCTAATAACCAGAATCCATGAATACATGGCCTTATAGGACAGACAGGAATGTGTCAATGTGGTTAAATTAAGAATTCTGAGACAGGAAGCTTACCCTGGATTATTCAGACAGAACCAATGTCATTTCAAATGTCCCTACCAGAGAAGAAGCTTACAGTAACAGGAGAAAGAGAGAAAGAGAGGGGATGCCAGAACACCGCCCATCTGGCTTTGGGCAGGACGGAGGTGGTAGAGGAGGACATGAGCCAGAGAGTGCAGGCAGCTCCTGGAAGCTGGGAAAGGCCAGGAAACAAATGTTCCCTCTGTGTGGCCCTGCCCATCCACTGTAGCCCCCAAAGCTGTTAGTGAATAAATGGATGTTGTATTAACACACTCAGTTTGTGATCGTTTTACAAAAATTAGAAAATGTTCTTGCCCTAAGTACATTGCAATGCACATCCTTTCCATTTTGATATAGTGGGTATTTCATGAAGTTAGATTTCTAAACAAAAGATATGTCTTATAAATGTGGGGGGCGGGTTGTGTTAGGTGGTTGGTTGGGAGTTTGGTTTGGTTTGGTTTGGTTTGGTTTGGTTTTTGCAGTACTGGGGATTGATCCCAGGACCTTTGCCCGGAGCTACGTCCTCAGCCTTTTAAAAAAAATTTTTTTGACATAGGGTAAGCTAAGTCACTAAATTACCCAGGCTGGCTCAAACTTGTTATCCTCCTACTTTGACCTTCCAGAGTGTCAGGATTACAGACATGTGTTACCACACCCACCTGTGTGGTTTCCTTTTGTTAAGAGTCTAAATCAACTTTCTGTTAAAGAAAATTTCATTCAAAATGTCTTGAGTTTAAATACAGAATCCCACTTAATAATCCATGGCTCCCCATTTAATATAAAGTTCCAGGTAATTACCACTCTTTGTTCCCCCTGTATTTTCATTGAATAAGTCTCAATCATAGTCTGTGACTGGCTTAGGGGTGGTAAGTTTTGCATTTCCTGGAGTGAAAGAACCCACGGAGACCTCTTGCTGAGAAGAAATTCAGCATCCTGTCACTTCCCCTCCCCTTGGTGTTTATCTGCCCACTCCCTGGACATGGCTATGAATGTGGACCCTCTGTCGTGTGCCAACCTGCAGGAAATGGACTGACAATCACCTTGCAGGTGTCCCCTGGTCTCAGGACCCAATGTCACTTTGAATTTTGCTCCCCTGTACTTAGCCCAGGAGGGACTTGGGGAAAGTCACCAACTCCAGGAGCAGGGGACAGTCATCAACATTGCCACCCACGTCCTGGCCTGTCTGACATTCTCCAGGTTTATTCCTAAAGCCTGTTCCTCTTTCATTTCTCTCCCCAGGACCCCCGTGATGGAGCGGGCCTGAGGACTAGGCAGGATTCTTAATGGCTGGTTTGATTGATCAGGACTCTGCTGTTCTCTCATTTCAGTGCACAAAGGTTACCTTGCTCCAGAAACAATCAATGGGTCACTAACGCGGGCATGTCTCCCCCTCACTCAGGCCACGGGACGTTTTATAGACAGACTGCCAAGTCATTTTGAAGCTGTGAGTGTTGGGATTGCTTCTGTAGCTGAGCCCATGCTGCAGCACACTGATCTCAGGCCTCTGTGCAGCTGATTCCTCATAAGCCACTAATGGCTTCGTGGGGAGAAGTGAAGCTGGACAGCTGCCCGTGAAGACAGAAACTGAACATCTCATAGAAGATGGGAGATGCTATTAACCTTCACAAGGACACCCACCTCTACTGAGGCCTGGGCTAGAACTGAGGCCTTTGAAGGTATCTGCGGCTTTACCGGGCTTACACTTGGCCAACCGTGATGCTGGTCTAGGCTAAGTGTCCCCCAACTCTCACTTAAAAGATAATCATCTCCAAAGGGCTCTAGCAGAGGTGGACGGGTAAGAACGGAGCAGCCCAGGGAAAGGAGAACTCATCACCGATGCCTCTCACCACTCACAGCTGGGAGGAAAAGACACTGGAGGAAAATTTAGCCAAAGTCCAGCATTTGTCAAAAATCCACTCTCGGAAACCAACCTGACATCAGTAATGACTATTAGTTATTCACACGGCTTCTCCAGTACAACTCGCTGTATGTGGTTTTCTGGCATCTGCTTCTGATAACCATACACTAAGAGACAAGCAATCACTCACCCCACCATTCATGGCAGCAGGGTGAGCTACATGCCTGCATCTAAAGCAAAGAGAGTTACCTGGTTTGGCTCACCAACAGGTAAATCCCTAATCCCTGAAGTGGGTCAGGAACAGCAGGTGATAGGAGCTGGTCTCAGCAGAATGAACATTATCTCGGGGGCGGGAGTGGCTAGGGTAGGCGGTGCTTGACATCTACCCAGCACCTCCCTGAGTCCAGTCCAGAAGCTGAGAACACAGTTCCCTGCTTTCCCATTCTCCTTTGCAGTGACCCAGCCAGGCTTGTAGAGCCTGGAGGGTTAATGGGGAGGGAGTCTTAGGCACTTTGCTTGTTCCCAGGACAAAATACCTGACACCCACAATTTGAGAAGTTTCCTTGGGCTCATGATTTAGAAGTTTCAGCCCCTCCTTGGGTGGCAGCACAGTGGAAGGGCCTAGGCTGAGCACCGCTGTTCACCTCATGGTGGGCAGAAAGCAAACAGCAAAGGGAAGAGCCTGAAGATTAGAAACTTGCAGGTCACACCCCCAGTGCCCCACCTCTTCTGACCAGGCCCTACCTCCTAACATCAAGCAAGCTACACCGCCCCCCAAAATCCAGTCACCTTCCACAGCCCCTGCCTCTGACCACATGAGGCTTTGGGGGGATTATATACCAGATACACAGCATGACCAAGAATTCTGGGAAAGATTCACCTCGTCTGTTAAAAATGAGCGGTGTGCCTGACAGGAAGACTCCTTTCCTACCTTCCCTGGATGTTGTTGCTTGCCCACAACATGCATGGAGGAGGTGCGGCTGTCATCTGGGACTGTACCCACAAAACTAAGAGAAATACCCAGAAAGCCGTCAGAACCTTACGTTAAGAGTGGCTGGCATCAGAACCTTAAAAGGCCACAGAAAGCCATCAGAACCTTATGTTAAAAGTAGCTGGACCGTGTGTGGAGCTGGCAACATTTGGCTTCTTGTTCTGTACATCTGATAGAGTGAGGGAACTAGTATCTAAGCACATTTTAGACTGAATTTTTAAAATTCTAGTCAAATCATAAGTGCACTTAAAGTATGAATGGTCCGAAGCTACTAGAATTCATCTTACCACCCCACAGAGCCCAAGAATGACACTGTCTTGAGGAGAATAGAGCCAAAATAAATGATTCTGATGACACTATTTCATCTCCCAAATTCACCAGCACCGCCAGTCTAACCTCTGAGCTTTTCAGTTCCATCAGTAATACATTTTACCTTTACTTAAGGCCGGTAAGGATGCGTTTCTCTCACGAGTGACTACCCTTAAATTTTAAAACTTCTTCATAACAAAAGATTCCATTTCAATGTTAAAGATGTACTCTAAGATCATACTTACAGCATTTAAAAGTGAATGAATGCATACAAATAAATAGAAAATCGATATCTACAGCACAATAGTTAAATCGAGTGTGACCCATCCATACTGTGTCATTCAAAGAAGTGAGGCTGACCAGTGTACACTTACAGAGAATTATATCCAAGCATCTATATGTTTACAAAAAATTGGGAAAGTATAACATTTATATGCATGCAAATGTATATTTGCATACTCACCATTACAGAGATGCATGTACACAAAATAGTGTGGAAGAATGCATATTGGAATAATGATAAAGCTTATAAATGAACAGAGGGATGGTGTTTAGCCTATACACTTCCAAACTGCTCCAATTTTAATAAGAGTGTATGTATATATTGCTTGTGAAATTAAAAATAAAATTAAAGCCTGAGAAATATCTAAAATAGCTACAGTGCTTTAAGTAGTCTCTATTTAATACAAAAAAATTCCCTAATAAAGAAGACTAAAAATCAATAAACGGATCAGATGCATGGGAATGCCACCTGCAAGCTGGAAAAGTCTACTGCGTGGCTTTCTGTCTCTGCTTTAGTCTCCACAGCTGAAACCTGAGGACCAGCCACGAACACTCCCCCTGGCCAGCCTGTCTAGAGGTCCTGCTGGCCCCCAGGAAGCCAGCCCTCCTGCCCAGGTGGGCCCTGGCCTCTCCTGCCCTCAGGGAAAGCCTCTCAGACTGTAGGCCGAGAGGGGAGCACTTGTACTGAACCCTGGGCCTCCTGTCGGCTCCATCCTGTTGGCCGTCGTAGGATAACTCTGCCTTTGTTTCACCTGTACGATGACCAAAACAAGTGAGTTTCTGTCATTTTGAGTTTCCTTCAGTGGGAAGCAAGCAGTCGAAGCAGCCTACTCCACGTGCGTAAAACTATACTCCAAGAAGTCTGATACTTCTGTAGGGAGCACCAGAGGAGCCAGCCAGAGCCACAGGATCGTCACTGTTCCAGAGGAAGTGTGTTCACAGCGAGGGAAACGGCACCACTTCTTCATTCACTTGGTCTCTGTTGGAGGAGAAGGTCGTGCCCTGAGCCTCAGCTATCCAAAGTCTATGGAGCAAGAGCCTCTGAGATCTGGTCAGCAAAATCTGTCTTTGGCTCCAGGACAGGTGAGGGGCACCAGGAAAGTGAGATCCTACGGGGAAGGGGCCCGTGCAATGGCACTGGCTCTTACCACGAAGAGTGGTGACTCACGTGCTGGTGGATCCTCTGGGCCCCTGTGGGGAGAAGACAGTCTGTGAGCAGTCAGGCAGTGACAAGGAGACCAGTGAGGAGCTGTGTGTGGGAACTGGATGGGAGGCAGTGGCAGCCAGGACCACACAGGAGATGGCAGGACATGACAAGAGGACCCATCTTTTGTGTATCTAAGGTGGAGCCCACAGGCTTCGTTGCCAGATTGGGGGTGGGAGTGACAAGAGACACATGAGGATGACTCTGGTTTAGAGACTTCCAGATGGAACTGCCAAGTCTAAGCCAAAGGCCAGACAGGCACTCTGACCTGGATTCCCATGGCAGTTGGCTCGTGGGCCATGGTTCCCTGTCCTGCACTTGAACCATCTCTGCATGTGTCTCTTCCTGGCTCTGGTTCTGAGATGGGCTCTGCCCTCTGCCACTATGTAGCTCATGTCACAGCCATGCCCTGAAAAACAGTTCATCAGTCAGTATTTGTGGAAGAAATAAACAGAGATACAGAGAGGCTCTGAGCAGACATATGGTAGAGGCAATCAACCCTAAAATTCTTAGCAAAATATAACACAGGGGAAAAAAACAGCAAGAAGAAAATCTGGCTTGAGTCAGATAGATTTTTTGAAAAACATGTTTTGTTATCAGGTTGTTTTGGAAAGGGCTTGGTGACTTGACAATTTCCACAAAAATTAAGCTGTGGATCTGTCTGATCTGACAGTGGCAGCCTTAGGAACCTAACTTGGAAACACTCACACAGATACACACAGGCACAGGTACAAAGGTGCTCAGGGTAGCTTTGTCAATAAGAGAGAAAGCTTGGGAACAACCTAAACATCTATTATCATGCAAATGACAGACAAATGTCGCAGTGATATTACAGAGGAATATTGTGTAGTAAATAAAAGTTTGAAGCTTTGTATATCTACAGGAATCTTGAAAGCATATCCCTGAGTGAGGAAAGCAATTAGGAAAATGGCATGGCACGTTGTCTTTTATATATAAAATCAAACACATATATTTTCTTTTATAATCTTTATTAAAAATCATGTAGGATTGCAGGCTTATAGGGCTGTTAATAAAAAATTACAGTCTCTCGTCCCCTCCCCCCCCATTATCACTGATTTCTGCTCTCCAGCAACTAACATCTTCAGCAGTTTCAGTGTTTTCCATGAGTTTCAAACTATATTTCTAAGTAATATGATCATGTTGCTGCTTGTTCATTTTTCTAGTTCATTACCCACTGCCTTCCTGCTATGAAACAAAATTATGGCAATTTAGTCCTCACACCAGCACCTTCCTCCCATACATTCCCCCCTCCCTGGCCCTGGGAGAGTCACGTCAAGACTTCACATACACAAGAAGCGTGGGGTGCATAACAATAGAGAAATGATTCAAAGGCCAAGAACTTTCTGTGATGAATGAATAAACTCTGGAGACCTAATGTCTAACAGGGAGAAGACAGTGAATGGTATTGTGTACTTGTAGTGAAGGATTGTATACTTGAAATTGGCTGAGAGTAGATCTCAAGTATTCCTGCCCTCAAAGGAAAATGCTAAGTATGTGCAGCAGCAGGGTTCGTTCATGAACTTGACTGTGGGAATCACTCCTCACTGTGTGCGTTACACGGCACCCCTAACATACATGCAATTTTTATTTGTCAATTAGACCTCATAAAGTTGGGGCTGAGGGAGAATTATGCCACATTTATACTAGCATGGGTAGAAAACATCTACAGTTAAGCATGTGATATAAAATTTGTCTTTTTCAGATACTCCTCTGCCCTGCCTCCCCCACCGCTCACTGCGAGCATATCTTTAGGTTTTATGCCTTTCTTGGCAACACCCCAGGGAAATGGCTGCTCCCTAGCTCTGCTTCAGAGACACGACCTGGACATTTCCCACGTGCCCCAGATCCATCCTGGGGACTTCCTTCCCCACATCCTGTGTCTGGGTTCCCACAACACCCCCCTCCATCTCTCACTAGGGGCACTGACTCCTCCATGACATCCTGAGAAAGGGCGCCGAGGTGACGTCTCTGGGACCCGGCAGGTGTGAGATGGCCCTGCTCTGCTCTTGCCCTGTAACTGAGCGTGACCTACACTCTGTGCTGGAGTCGCCTTTCCCACAGACTTGGGGTACTGCCCCCCGTCTCCCTTCCAGGGCTGCGTTCTTGATCCGGCTCCTCAATTTGACATCAACTCCTTCCATCTAGATCCTATGAATACATCATGGCATTCCCAATTATCTTTTCCAAACCCTAAGGAGGCACTGAAAGTGCATCCATCTGTTAGCAGTGTCATAAAAATTAGTTGTAAAATTCCAAAAATGGCAAAAGGAGAAAGTCGCTTGTAACCTACCACCTTTCTCTTTTCGTAGTTAAGCAAAGTTAGCCCGGCCAGATTCCTCACCACCCGCATTTCCCTGGATGGGACCTGGGACCTTGGACCACTGTGCTGAGGGCTCCTTCAAGCTCCTCCAAACCCCTCAGTCTCCCAGGAGAAACTCCAGCCCCCGGAATGTCACCTGCACAGCTGAGGCAGGACAGGTCTGCACTCTCCGTTCTCCCAGGCCCCATGGAACAGCTCTGAGATCCAGAGCCAGAGCCAGCTCCCTGGGGCTGTCACATGGGGCTTTCAAGCCCCCTCACACTGGCACAACCTCCTCTTGCCTTGGAACAATCCCTGATTTCCCTTCTACTGCCCAGCGCAAGGCGGCTTCAAGCAGATCTGGAGCCAGGACACCGGCTCTGCGTCAGCCTCTGAAACCACAGCTGCCCCTGGGCAGCCTCCTGCCTTCTGTTTCTGTGTCCAGCAGCCTTGGCCCAAGCATCTTGGATTAGCTGGAGCCTCGCTGATCCACAGGCAGCCACAGGCCCCTTCTCCTGCCGGGCTCCAGCCCTGTTTTTAACTCTCCTTGCTTGAGATACAGAAATAAATAAACACACAAGTGTGTGCATGGATCCCTGCCCTGCTTGGGATCCCTGAGCCCAGCTGGTCTGCGCCTGGGTTGCCAAAATCCACATAAGTAGAGTTCTGGAAGACCTCTGATGCCTCCACCCAGGCTGTTTGCAGGAGGGCAAAGGTCACTCTGTGCACACAGTTATTTTACAGTTACTTGCATTGCATGAATCTGTGTATTTGCATCTGTCCCACACTAAGCTCTGATCTCCCAACAACTACCCTAACACCCTAACAGTTTATCCTTTGGCCTGTCCTTCCCATTCTAGAGAAGAGATTACTGTTTCTCCAGAAGCACTCTAAGCCTATTAGACATTGGGGTTCTCAAGTCCCACTCCTAAATTACCAGAACCAAACCCCAGGAATCAAACACTTTCACTGCTCTACAGGTGACTCACAATCACATCCACTTTGCAAATGCTTTGTTGTAGATGAGAAATAGCCTTATTTTTCTCTACAAGGGGAAAATAAGATCTGCCCTTCTGTTTATATTTAATGTGGTTATTCAAACAGAACTGAAATCTACTTTCTCACCTTTTGCTTTCTACTTGTATCCTCTTTCTCTTTTCCAGTCTTAAACTATTGAGTGTTTTCATTATACTATGTTGTAAACTCAGTCAAAATGTTCATGTAAGTGCATATGCTAGGGATTATAACGTATCTTGCCTTCATTGGGGTCTTCCCTAGAAGAGGATGTCATCCCTTTCTGGACAACCTGAGAATATGTGTGTCATTGTCACTTAGTATAGTCCTCCCTGTGCTGGACCCCAGGACCTGATTCTTGCTGTTTCGTGAACTCGCTGTACTTACCTATATATTTATCTTCCAACATTTCTGCACTTCCCTTTAGAATCACTTCCCCTCTGCCTGAAGAACTACTGTTGGTGTTTTAGCGCAGACCTGCTGGCAGTAAGTTCTCTCAATTTTGCTTCTCTAAAAATGCCTTTCTTCTCCTTCAAAGTGTATTTGTGGTGGGTATAAAATTGCAGATTGGCTGTTGTTTTCTTTCAACACACCAGTCAGTGTTGTTCTGATGCCTTCTGATTCTACCGTTTCTGTTGAGAAGTTATTGTTGATTGTTTCTTGCTTGAAGCAAATGTGTTTTTTTTTTTGTTTCAGGGGCATTTTTGGCTGGGGGTCTGGGCTTAAGATTTTCTCTTTCTTTAGTTGGTGGGTATCAGACTACAATGTGAAGAAATGTATATTTCCTTGTTATTCTCACGCAAAGAGCTCTCTAACCATGACTGATGTATTTAACTAGCTTTGGAACATCAGCTATCATTCCTTACGTAGTAGTTCTGCAACATATTCTCTTTTCTCTCTTTAGAATTTCAATTGCACATATTTTAGATCTTTTCAGGGTATTCCATATTTTCTAATGTTCTTTTCTGTTTTTCAAAGTTTTTATTTGACGTTTCAACCTGAATACTTAAAAAAATGTCTTCTGCTGTATCTAAATTGTTGATACATCACTGTCTTATATTTTCAATTTAGTTGTATTTTTCAGTATGAGACTACCTGACTCATTGTATAAATTTCATTTCTCTGGTTACAGGCTCCACCTTTTCATTTTGCTATTTATCATGTTGCTAAGTTATTGAAAGTCTGTCTCCGGTCATTCCTGTAACTAGCCATCTGTGGGTCTTTTCTTATTGTCTGTTTTTTCACCACTTAGCATCTGGTGGTTTCTACCGTATGTCTACTGACCTTCTTATGAGTGCTGGATGTTCTGTTCAAAAAATTTAGTGTCTTTTCATTGTATCATCTTTTCTTAAAGAGTAAAATCTTTTGGAAGCCACTACTGCAGGGGCAGTTTACTTAATTGAGTCTATTAAAATACTTTAAGGTTGATTTTCTATCCTTATATAAAGCTGAGTTTACTTCCATTTGTCCTTGCTCCTAGGGCAAGCTCTTCAAAGATCTCAAACAAAAGGCTTGCATGTGTTTCCAGTACTCCCATTTGTTGAACCTTGAATTCAGGCATCATGATACTGATGCAAACTATTCCTAACTACTTACTTGTGTAGCGAGGCTTCTAAATATCTCATTCTGTGCAGCTTTGACGTCAACAAAGATCTCTGAAGGGGAAGTGCTGCCATGAGTCGGAATCACCACTGAAGGTTCCACGGGTTGTGCTTTCTGTTCCTTTCACCCTGGCTTTCTTGTTAGCCTTCAGTGTCACTGTTGGTCTCCCCAGACCTGTGGAGAGACCTGCTTCCTCAGCAGCTCTGCACTCACACACTGGCCGGTGGCTCAGGGAGAAAAGCGGTGGAAAGTGCTGCACTCCCCTCAGGGCAGTGTGCACCAAGTCCTGGCAGCCAGGATTCGCCTGGGAGGTCTTCAGATGCTCCCTCCCCCCCCTCACCTTTGCTAGGCGCCTCATTGAAATCTGAGCTTGGTAGATCTCTTACCTAAATAAATGGTAAGTTAGTTCAGTTGCCAGTTTCTCACGGAACCAAAAATTGCAATATGACAGATAAAGACTCCAGGTTGGAGATTATAAACCCAAATGCCTGCCAGGACCAGGCAGGTAAGTCAAGAAATCCCAGCTTCCTAAAAAGGGTGAATCCAATGATTAAAGACAGGTGACATTCAGCCATGGTGATGGGGAAATCTTGGGTTGGGGGTGGAGGTAGACAGGAGGAAGGCCATGCCATTCTATGGGTTATGGGTAGGAGAAGCCTGTGGCAAGGTGAGATGTGTACTGAGCACTGACAGAGCAATTATTCCAGAAAGTTAATCATACCTGACACGAGAAACAGTTTAAAATTCTGGTGATTTTTTCAAAACACTAATAATAATAACCAGTTTGGTGCAGAGATTCACTCCCAGGCCTCTGGAGCTAAGCCAGCTGGGTTCAAATTCTGTCTTTGCTCCTGACAAGCAGGGGATACATGGCAAATTTATCTACGTTAGGGTAAACTGAGGCACAGTTGAGACCACTGAGATAGGCAAAGTTTAAGCAACATGAGAGGACTTTTATTACAGACTGGGTGCAGTCAGGCCAAGGGCAAAATGACTACTGGCCCCGAACTAGGGGCAAGAGCATGTCTTATGGGGGAGTTTAGGTGGGGGCGGGGGTTCTTGCTGAAGGGAGTTTGGAAATTTTTGAGCTTTGAGGGTTGGGGTACAGGAGGTCTTTTGTGGTTTCTTTAAGTTTGGCCTAGCTTTCCTTCTTGTGCTTGGAGCCAGGTTTCCTGTTGTTTATCATACCTTGCCTGAATGAGTCGGTCAACATGTGATTTTTCTTTTCTGTCTGGGTGGGGTCTTATAGCTGGGCGGTAGACTAGTTCAGAGACCTGGCGATCTAATACCTGCTGGTAGATTTCTGATCTGTAAGATAAAAATAATAAGAATACCTAACTCAGGATCCTTGGGAGAATTAAACACGATAACACATGTGCAGCATGGATAACCTGAGATCACAAAAGCTATGAAGATGGTCATAGAACAAATAACCAGTTCACAGACAGAGTCCCTTTTAAACTACCTCCCCCTACAGACATCAGTAAGTATCCATGGGCCCAGTCCTGCCACACTGCAGTCCTGACACATCTGCAGCAGGTATGAGGCTTTAAATGGGAGGGACTTGCTCAGGCATAGGTGCTGTTGCATGTAAAACAGGGTCCAAGACTGGAATTTTTCTTTGATGCATTTCATGTGCCCTGTAACCAAGCAGCCAATTTCCACTGCAGGCAGAAGGATCGAATCTCCCTCAATCTATAGATAATTCTCTAATTGGCACGTCGGCCCTGGCCTGGCTGTGATCATGAGCAGAGGCCCCTGTGCTCTGGCTGAGAGAGGAGAGGGAACCCTGACATATCCCTGCTCATCTAAATGTTTAATAATGCTCCAACCTTCAGATCATTGGGTCATCAGGCCCAAATTAGTCTGATCGTCAAAGCAACAGAATAACAAGGGGAGTGAAAAAGATAACATTTCTTTAATGAAAATTTCACCAGTGTGGATTTCTCCCTGAATATTAAGGTCTCTGCTTGAGGAGAACATCAGAGCAGAGCTGTTGCGACATTGACCTTTATCCCTCTGAGAAGAAAGCAGTCAGGCTGCTTCACTTCCCTCAGTGACAGCACGGGGGGCATCCTTGCTGCTGAAGTGAAGGACCCCTCTGTCATCAAACCTTGGTTCTCCAAGCTGCTCAGGCTGGGTCCTGGGGTCCTCTCTGCTTTGTTCATGCTTTCTTTGGACTCCTGCTAATCCATCCACTTGCAAATCCCATCAACCTCACGTGACTCTCACAAACCCCAAAGCATTTCAGCGTCCCCATGGGACCCTCTTGGCCCTTCCCCGTCCATTCTCCTAAGTCCTGCAGCAGCCTCCTCCTAGGCCCAACACTTCTGCCCTAGGGCCCCATGGTTGTCCACACATGGTCCAAGGTCCATCTAGACAAGTCAGAGTACATCTCTAGCCAGAGAAAGCCAGTGTCCTCTTGGTGACCTGCAAGGTCACACACAGATCCATTCCCATCCCCTGACCTCGGGTCCCCTAGTCTACCTCTTTCCAAGCACATCAGCCTCCTGCTCCTCA
>PVLD010006334.1:0-101715 GCA_004027595.1 Dinomys branickii
TACTGGCTGCTCTGGCTCCACCTTGCCTCCAGGTGCTGATTAGGAAGGTTGCTGCAGAGTGGGGACTCCTGGCTGTTGCAACCTCTCATCCTCACACTGGATTTGACCACAGTTCCCAACCACCATTGCCTCTTTTCCTGGCTGCGCCCTCTCCTCTCCAGTTCTGGACCAGCTCTTGGAACTCCGCTCTCCCCCAGCCTCTATTTATAGTTAATCCCCAGCCCTACCCCATAGCTCTCACACCAGGCCGCCATTAGTTTATGTTCTGTCTCCAGAGATTCACATTTTCTGGACTGTATATATAAGTGGGGTCAGGTAATGTATCATCTTCTGTGTCTGGCTTCTTCTATTCGGCATAACATTTTCCCGGTCTGTTCATGTCATAACACGTGTCAGTGCTTTCCTTTCCATTGTCAAGTACTACTCCATTTGTTTAGCTATACTACATTTTTACTTACCCATTCAGCAATTGATGGGCACTTGGATTATTTCACTTTTTTATTTATTATGAATAATCCTGCTATCAACATTCATGTTCAAGTCTTTATATGGACATATGTTTCATTTCTTATGGGCATATATCCAGGAGTGTGATTTCTGGGTTTTATGGCATATTTAGATTTAACTCTGTAAGAAGCCACCAAACAGTTTTCCACCAAACTGTGCGTTATTTTGCATTCCCAGTAGCAATGTTTAAGGGCTCCTGTTTCTTAACATCTTTACCCATAGTTGTTACTCGTCTGTTTTTGTTGTGTTCCATTCTTCTGGCTATGAAATTGTATCTTGTGGCATTTGAAATTTGCATTTCCTTAATGACAGATGGTTTACAGCATCTTTTCATGTACTTACATCTAGTAACGTATCTTTTGTGGTGAAATGTCTAGTCAAAACTTTTTCCCATGGGTTGATTATCCTCTTGTTACCGAGTTCTAAGTGTTCTTTGTATATTCTAGATATAAGTCCTTCATCAGATATATATATATATATATATGTGTGTGTGTGTGTGTGTGTGTATATATATATATATATATATATATATATATATATAATTGGCAAATGTTTTCTTGCCCACAGTACTATTTTTTGGTAATCAGTTTAACCATAAGCCTTACTTGATGTTTTCTAGTTTGCTGTGGGGTGTTTTTGGATGGTTAGACTAAAAGCTAACTCTTCTTAATTCCTCTGCATATCTAGTATTGAAAGAGAGTTAATGGCAGCTGGGGTATAGCTCAATGGAATAAGCACTTGCCTGAAAGAGAGTTAATGATTAAAGGTAAGGATCAGCACCTTCATCTTCACTGTTCAGCAGTGAAGAACTCTTCTGTCCAAGCTACAAGATGTAAATATAGATAACATGGACACCGAGGCGCTTTCATTTATTTGCAAGGGGCAGAAATCCCTTTCAGCCAAACAGAATTTTTCTCTCCTTTCCTCTGGTCCCTTCTTCATTTTTACGCAGACTCTGGGTGTGATTGACCATTCATCTCTGGATTCAGTTTTTGTCACTCTGGAGAACGAGCCAGTTTTCCTCCATAGTTCGAGGGGAGAACCCAGGGATGGAGTCCTAGGCAGGGAAGGCCTCTTGCCTTGCTGTTTAATGGCCTTGATGTAGACCTGTTGTAACAGAGTAAGAAGGACGTAGTTCCTCAAGAGGAAAGAATGCAGAGTAGACAGATGTGTCTGCTGCTTTAGGGGTATTGGGTATTGGTAGAAAATTTTTATGAGATAGTGCCAAGTAACGAAGAGTTAGTCATCTGGAGAATTTGAAAAAAAAACCAGTGTTCATTATCAGATTAATTTCAACTCTTAAGTCAGACTTTCCTAGTAGCACTCTTTTTTCTCTACATGTCTTTACATGTGTTACCTAGTTTAAGCTACAGCATTGCACACACTTTTTCCCTCCTCCCAAGGAGATGAGAGGACCTACATTAACAGTCAACAACAACCTGATAATTGTGGTTGACCCCTACTCCCTCTTCTCATAACATTCTTCTGTATCTTTTTCTCAGCTCTCTGGTGTTACAGCTAAGTGTCTTTTAGTTCCTTCATTCCTACAGATTGCTGAAATCAATTTTTTATAATTAGTTTGTTCCCCCCGACAGCCACACATCCACATAACTCAGATTCTCAAGCTCTGTCAGTGTCCATATGTTATATGATTCATCTTTGAAGTGATTTTTTTAAAGATAGTTCGCAGTTCCTTTTCGTGACATTGGGTGTGTGATGTGTGTGGTGATGGTGATATTGAAGTAGTTGTGATTATCCTGCCCAAAAAAAAAGAAATGATTTTTTTTCACTTGAAGAGCTTCTATATCTTGTAGATATAACTGGTATTTGTTCATGTCATTGAATAAATAACTTTGGATAATGTGTGGATCGTGAATTTCCTCCGTAGGTACCATATAGTAGCCTTCAGGATTTCTTTTTCGGCGTGAAAGCTACATGTAGAACTAAAAACTTGTGGTTTTGGATTGTCTGTGTAAGATAGATCTGTCAGAGTAAAAGAGGACTTAGGTTATTGGGTGTATTCTTCCACTTGCGGGAGAGGCTAAAGGTCCCCTCTACCCATCCAAGTTTTTAGTTGTAATGGAACTAAGTGTGTCGGTAAAAAACCGACAGACTGACAATAGAAAAGCCAAACAGGTTTATTAATGTGTGCAGCACCCAATGCACAGGAGAACTGCAGTGAAAAGAAACCAAAGGCAGCAGCTTAGAAGCCTGGTTTATCCAGCATCTTCAACACGGAACAGTAAGTTTGTGGAGAAAACAGGAAAGAGAAAGGGTGGGCAGGAAACTGTGGGAAGAGAGATGTATTGGAGGAAGCTGGCGGATTAAGAGTTGTTTGCAGATCTCTGGCAGAGTCCAGAGCTGTCTCCAGTACAGGAAAACTTGTGTCCAGCCTGCAGAAGTGGGGGAGGACAGAGACAGCCGCCCCTCGGTTGCTACTTCTCAGTTACCTGTAGTTCAAAACCATGTGCATGTCAAAGGCGTATTTTGAAGTGATATATTCTGATTTTTTTCACACTGTTTACAAAAGTCCTCCAAAACCATCTAGCCGCTGGCCATTCACACACACTTGTAGAAATGCTGTAGAAATCTGCTTCATTTTTGGCTGTTTAATTTTAACATCTGTCCTCCTTTTGAACTGGAGCACGTTGTCTTGCAGCTTCTCTTTGTTCTTTGTTTTGCCACCTGGAACAGCACTTAGCACACATACTTTGGAGCACTAGTTAAACAAGACATCTGTTGACAGAATTGAGCGTAGTCACCTAACGTCTGCCTTTATTCAGCCGAGGGAAGCTGGCAGTTGCACAGCTGTCTTCGCTTCCCACGTAGTCTGCATTTCAAGCCACACGTCCTTCATTTCTTCAGTCGGTTCCTAACCACCCTGAACACAAACCTCTAACAATTACACAGCAACATTCATTTCCTTGGAGATCATGTGTTACGGCTTAAGCAGGAAACATACTTGACAAGGGAGGAGAAAGTTATGTAGATTTCCTTCTGTGGCTAGCTGGACAGAAGCAGTTTCAGGTTCATTGTTTCCATGTAGTCATCCACCAAACCGTGGAGGGAGAAGGTGAAACCTGCATCATGAAGAATCAGGAAGCGTAAAAAGCGAAAACTAAGAAGCAAACAGAAGTGCTTTTGAACATGCAAAGTAGAAATGTCACAGTTCTAACTGCCAGAGGCTGTTTCTGATGATCTGGAGAGTGGGTCACTGGGAATAGTTGTTTATGCCTTACAGCAGGAAGCCAGGTAGCACACACCACACTTTTTCTACGGGTGAAAGATGCTGCTGAAGGCTGGCACATAGGCAGCAGTGAACCATGAGGGACAGTGACAAGAAGGATCAAAGAGACAGGGGAAGACTGTAAAATTCCAGTGAAGAATTCAGAGTTCTGCTTCCTAGGACTGAACCTGAGGAAAACTACCCTGAATTTATAATAGCCTCTAAGGTTGGGGTTATAATTGACCACATTGATTTCGCATCACTAAGAATTTTTGAAAGAATTATTCAGTTAAATTGAGGAATTCACAAATACAATGGAATATGACTCAGCGCACTATTTTGCATGGAGTTGACGATAGGTAACAATAACATACATTTCAAAAAGCTAGAGGAATGGTTGTGAGTTTTCACTGAAAAATGATAAATGCTTCATGAGGTAATGTTTAACTTGTTTTAAGCATTATGCAGTATATTCACATATCAAAATAACAGTACCCCATTAGTGTGTGCAATTATTATGTTTTTGTGTATCAGTTTAATTTTTTGTTGTTGTTGCAGTACTAGGGATCGAACTCAGGACCTTGCACTTGCCAGGCAGGTGCTTATTCCACTGAGCTATATCCTTAGCCCCTAAAAATTTTAAAATACAGTTTAAAAATTAAAAGGTTCCTATCTGAGTACTGATAGGATAAATTACAATTATATAAATGATATCTGGTACCTAATTTATTTCTCATTGATTATGGTCTTGTTGGGAAATTCTCATAAGTATGAGCTTTTAAAATAAGTATCTGTTAAGAAGATACTAAAGTAAGATACTTAAGAGGACACTCAAGTAGGAGGCTATTATTTGTCTTAGTTATTTTTCTTGTTGCTGAGACGAAATACCTAACACTCACAAGTGAAGAGAGGAAAAGTTTATCTAGCTCACAGTTTGTAGAGGTTTCAGTCCGTAGTTGACTGGCTCTAAGGCAGGGTGGCTTGGCAGAGGGGCACCAGTTCATGGCAAGCAGAAGACAGCACAAGCAAGCAAGGAACCTTAACAGTGTCTTTCTGCCCCTTTTATATTATACCTAGGCTACCTGGATTTGGCAGTGCCACACCAGTCAGTGGACTGATTTAGTAATCACGCACCCTTAACCCCAGCATCACATACTCTAGATCCAACCCTCCAAAAGCCCTACTTATGACCACATGAGGCTTTGCAGGAACATCTAAACACCAGCGGTAACATCATCAGTGATTACTTTGGGAGTTAATTTTTGTTTCTTGTAACGGTTGAATTCCAAGGATTTTCCAACTTGAAGCTGATAAGTTTTATCCCAGCTCAACTTCCCATGTATCACAGCACATTTTGGTCTATTTCTTCTGCTACCAGTTCCTTCAGTATTTGAGAAAATATTTAGCAAACACAGTATGTAAGAATGTTTGTGAATACATACTTTTAAACCATCTGGTTAACAGTTGCTTTACTTTCTTTCAGGTTGGAAAGTAAAAAAATAAAATGGTATCAGTTAAGAAATGCATTATTGCATCTTTCATCTCATTTTCCTGCAAAATCCTCCCTGCCTGGTTTGGTGCTGAGAATGTTCCTAACCGTATTACATCTTTGTGGGGGTGTTTTGGGGGTTCTGTTTTGTTTGAGATAGGGTCTCATTATGTAGTTTAGGCTGGCCTTGAACTTACTATGTAGCTGAGGCTGGCCTTGAACTTAGAATGATCCTCCTGCCTCAGCCTCCAGAGTGCTGGGATTCCAGGCATGTGCCATTACACTCAGCTTGTATTACATCCATAAATCTTGGGTACAAATAACAATTTTTTTGCTTCAACCAAAAAGATCAGATAAAAAATGCAGTCCAGAGTCTACATGGTGGGTTTTTAAAAATTATTTAAAACCTAGAAGTTATCCTTGTCAGAGCATTGCTGCATTCAGATTATAAAATAGTAAATTTACCTATGCTTTTAGTGAGATTTTAGTAACTTCATGTTAAACAGTTTTGTTACATTGTATAGAATGAGATGCAAAATCCAAGAAACCCAGATTCTGCTTGTAGATTACTCTGTACTGTTTCTTTTCTTATGTTTTTGATTAGTGTATATTTGTAGTACATAATGATTACGTTTTTGTGGGGGGTTTGCACATATCCATAACACATCTTAACCCTTTTTTCATCCTCCCCCTCCCCCCATTCCCTCCAACCCTGTTCCCTTTTCCATTTGCAGAAGCTCTGTTTCTGTTTTTTGTCTTTTATCCCTTTTCTCTTCTCCCTCTACCTTGCGTTCCCTTTCACATTTGAAAAAGATCTCCCCACTTCCTATTATCTCTCTTCTATTCTTTCCTGGTTTCTCATATAAGAAACCATGTAATAACTGAAGCTTGCCTGTCTGATTTATTCCACTTAATGTTACGATCTCAAGGTACAACCATTTTCCTAGGAATAACTTAAGTTGTTTTAGGTACTTTTCTTACTACTGAGACAAAATACCCAATAACCAAAGTTAAGGAGGAAAGGTTTATCATAGCTCAGTTTGTAGAAGTTTCAGTCCATAACTGCCTGACTCCAAGGCAGCATGGCATGACAGAGAGGCATCAAAGAGGAGAAATGGTTCATGACAGGCAGAAGGTAGCAGAACAAGCAAGGAACAACCACAGCTCTTTCTGTTCCTTATGTTTTATCCAGGATATTTAGGGTGGGTAGCACTCACACCCTTAATCCTGGTACCCTTGATCCTAGCATTGCACCATGAGTCAATTCCAGTGTCACACACTCAAGACCAGCCACCTCTGAAAAAGCTCCACCTGTGATCACATGAAGCTTTGGGGAGACATCCAGACACAAATCATAGCACCAGTTTGTCCTTCTTTATGGAAGAATAATACTCCTTTGTGTATAAATGTCACATTTTCTATATCCACTCATCTGTTCATGGGTATATAGGCTGTTTTCAAGATTTAACTGTTATAAATTGTGCTGCTATAAATATGGGTATGCATGTATCACTGTAATATGATGACTTTTAACTCTTTTGAGAAGAGACCTAGAAGGGGAATAGGTGAGTCAGATGGAATTTCCATTTTTAGTTTTTTGAGGAATCTTTTTAGCTATCTCCATGGTGGTTATACTAGTTTACATTCCCATCAGCAATCCCCACAGGCTGTTACTGGTTGATTTCTTAATGCTGCTCATTCTTTCTGAGATGAGATGGTATTTTTTTTTTTTTTGCTATTTCTTGTGTCAGTGGACCAAGGGGTGTGATAAAACTAGACTTTTCAATAACTTTTTCAAATCATAAAAATGTGAAGTACCTTTTGGTATAAACTACTGCCTTCACAATTAGCATAGTATCATTTGGGTTCAGATCTGAGGACTTTGTTTTAGTAACTATCACACTCAAGTGATTGGGCTAGGGTAAACAGAAGCAGGCTTCCTTTTGGTGTTTTTTCTTACATTATTGCATAAATATATTTTACAAGTCTTTCCTAGTGTAGGAAGTGAGGGCACCAGACTCCTACAGGATGTTCCCTTTCAGTGAATCACATGCAGGTAATTTTGAGATGTAAATTGTTGCTAGTATATGTTTCTTCATTTCCAATCTGGGATATGTTGGCAGCTGTAGGCTCCTAAACAAAATGAGAAAGAGAGGAAGGATTATAATTGAGGATTTGAACAACAAATGTACTCTTGATATTTGCAGCTAATAGATGTCCATTTATTGTCAGTAAAGTTTTGAGTAGAAGCTTGGAGGCTTTTGGTAGAAACAGTACATTGTGGTGATGTGAGTCCAGGTCTTATTTTAATAAATGTTTACTGAGTGATAAACTTCTTCTGTGGGCCAGGCCCCGCTAGGCATAGAAACCAGTACACTCAAGGAACGGTGAAAGCTTTCCACAAGGAGAATGAGCAGGAGCTTGATAAAGGAGATGTATCAAGTCGCATTGGATGTTGGGTGTCGGGACTATGGGTGAAATCTACGCAGTGAAGGGGACAAGCAGAGTCACCCTTACAGGAAAGGGGCAGGAGGCTGTGGGCAGGTCACAGTGCACCTGTGTATCCGCTGGGGAGCCACTGACAACATTCAAGAAGTTAACGTTCTGATCAGGTTTGCCTTTAGACAGACTTTGAACTCTATAGCACCGCTTCTGAAATTATGTTTTTACAGTTCAATAGCAAGGACACTGATACTTTTGTAAAATATAAGTGAATTATTATAAGGATGAAATGTTAAAAACATAGAAAACAAGCCCACTTTTTAGTTTGGTTTTTTTTGGGGGGTGATACTGGGATCTTGCACTTGCCAGGCAGGCGCTTATGCCACTGAGCTATATCGCCAGCCCCTCACTTTTTAGTTTGATTGAACAGATATAAAATGACTCTATCAAGAATACTTCTCTGTGAAAGTCTCTAAGTGTCTCCTAAATTTGTTCTCTGCCAAGAATGAAGCAGTTCACTTTGAGAACCTCTTCTACAGAGCTGTGATTCTTCTTGGTCTTTAACTCCAGAACTTCCCTTGTGTGTATTTACTTTTCATTCATATCTATGCACTGCTGTGCAGTTATATCATGTCCCTTCTAAGCCATCAAGTATAAATTAGAAAATAATAGCAGGTTGTATAATTAGAAAATTCAGAAAATTTTAATTGATGCCAGGGCTTGAACCTGGGGCCTTCACACTGAGCTGGATAGCCTCAGCCCTATTTTTATATTTTTGCTGTGAGACAGGTCTCACTGAGCTGCAGAGTTTCCCAGGTCGAGCTTCAATTTGTGATCTTACTGTTTTATGCTCCTGAGCTCTGGGGTTATAGTCATGCACCACTGTCTAAAAATTGTAGCCAGGCGTAGTGGCACATACCTGTAATCGCAGCACTCAGGAGGCTGAGGCAAGATTACCATAAGTTTGAGGCCAGCCTGGGCTACATAGCAAGACCCAGTCTCAAAAGAAAAAAAAAAAATTGTACAATAGAACTAAAATGTTGTTTAATGAGAATAATGTACTGTATTTGAATGCACTTTATTACAACTTTTAAAACTCTTGGTTTGTTTATATAAGTAATTATCTAGGTCCCCTTGCAGATGCTGGAAATACAGTAGAGCATAAAGTATACAAAAATTCTTGTTTATGTAGAGTCTTCCTTCTAATCAAGGTTAAATAATGTTTGTGATACACTGATTGAAAGGCCTGGTTTCAGATAGTCTATATTTCAGTGGCTGTGCTAGTTGAATGGATGCCACATAAATATATATAGATTAAAATCAGAATTATGTCATTGGCTGTTTTCCTTAGTAACAATTCTCAGTTTGCAATTCCATTGAACAATTAAGCACAGATTTTTGAATAAAATTTTCATCTTCCTTGAGGTCAGATAGTTCTTTCCAACTCATGAAAATATGCTATTTTTGTTTGTTTTGTATTTTTAATAAATGTGTTCAAAATTCTGTAAAACTGTGGAAAATTTTAATCAAATTAGAAATTACTTCTCCACTTTGTGTTTGGGTAACATTAGCTTTTAAAAAGGGTATGCTTTACATATTTATGTCTGCAGCAAAAAGAGCTTTGAAGTCCTGGTCTGTCCATGTATTTATACTAAATTACTATGACTTTCTAATAAGTCTTGATAGTCAGTAGAAGAGAGATCAGCACACATTTTCATAAAAGGCCAAATAGTAAACATTTTAGGCTTTGCAGGCCAAATGATCTCTGTCACAACTACCTGTTTCTGCTTTTGAAAGTAGAAAGTAGTGTTATGGTTTGTGGGTCTAGATGACCCCCAAGCCTCATGCAGTCATAACGTTTTTTTGGAGGTGGCTGAATCTAGTGTGCATGATTGATCGTAACGTGGAGCTGTGATAAAGGTTGGGTGATGCTGAATCAGCCCACTGATTGGATTGGCACCACCCTAATCCCGGTAGACTGGATACACTGTAAGGGACAGAAAAAGTTTGTCTCTCTTGTTGCTTTTGCTGTCTTCCGCTGCTGTGAACAGTTTGCCTGCTGCCCTGGAGCTCGCCAGTTAGGGACTGGAACCGCCACCGGCTGAGCTAAGTGGACCATTCCCCCTTTAAATTTGAGTGTTGGGTGTTTTGTTTCAGCAGTGAGAAAAGAAACTAAGACAAGTAGTTATAGACAGTATGAAAACAGTATGGGGTAACTGGGTCCCACAAAATCTTTACAAATAAAACTTTACGATTGCAGGTGGCCTAGTTGGTCAACCTCTGCTTACTCTGACAATATTCATGATGGTCTTGGGTGCTTTTGGCTTTAGCCATTCCACACGTTAAAATCAACTTATCAATTTCCAAAAGAATCCTACTGAAATATTTACTGGGTTGTGTTGAATCTGCAGATAAATTTGAGGGGGGTTAACAGTAGTAAGTGTTCTCTCCATAAACATGACCTATTGCCTCATTTAGGTCTTCGTTAAGTGTTTTCAATGTTTCATAGTTTAGTTCTTTGTGGTCGCCAGGCTGCAAGCTACCCTCTGAAGTTCACTGCTACTTAGTGTTCATCCATTCATGGTTCCTTTCCAGGGAATAAGGCTGACCTGTGGAACCAAAGGGATATTGGGTAAGTGGCACTGGGTACCTTCAAAGGCCGGGACAAAAGAGACATTGTACCTTCTGCCTTGCTGTCATGGATCACTCATTCTGGAAGAAGCCAGCGGTCACATTGTGGAGACATTGAAGCAGCTCAACAGCCACATGGGTGAAACATCTTAGAAGCAGATTCTGCTGGGATAGTGTCACTTTTAGCATGACCCAGCCAGATGTTCTGGTGTCCTGAATTGAGGTAGGGGGATTGAAAAGGGGAGCTGGATTTGAAACAGTAAGGAGGTGTAATATACAGGACTTGGCATTATTAATTACACAGGAAGAGTTAGGTAAGGGACACCATAAGTGACTCAGTTTCCTTATGTGGATCCTGAGCCTGAGTGAAGGGTGCCGTCATCCACTGAGATGGACTTGTACGAGATGGGCGGGTTGCTCAGTTGTTTTGAGTTCGAGCTGTCTGTGACCGTCCAGGCAGGTACTAGCAGTAGCAGCTGGAAACACATGGACTCTATTCACGTCTCCACTCCGCAGACTTATACTGCACTGAATCTGGGTGCGAGGTGTATAACCCTTTGTGAGATCTTGTGAACGTTGTGTTTTTCATCTGTGTGGTGCCTGTCTTACAAGTGACTGATAAATACTCTAAAATCTTAGAAGATAAAAGGTTATTCATCTGCAAATTTTAGCTCCCTTTTCTTTAAAAGAGTGTCTTGATTTACATTGAGAAGTATAAGTATTCTGTTGACTTTTGAGCAAATTCTTTCTAACAGGAAATCTAGCTGTCGCTTCTGATGTAAACGGTGGTACTGTCCTTTGTAATTACTCAAGTATGAAGATGATTTTTGTAATTATGCCAGAGGTAGAATTGGTTGTCTCTGATCAAAAAGTTCCTTAAAAATCTGTAGCTATTCCAGTAGATATGTGTGCTCTAACTAAGACTTGAGTTATTGTAATACACATAAGGTAAATTTGGAGATTCATGGCTCTGTAGTTGAATTCCAGCTTGGATATTTATTAGCTATGTGACCTAGGACATATTAGCAGTAGACTGAATGTTAATGCCCCACCCCTAGTTCAGAAGGTGATAGAATTTAGGAGATAGGGCCTCCAGGAGGTAATTAGGTCATGAGATTGAAGCCCTCTAAAATGGAATTGGTGTCCTCACTTTAATTTTAAAACACTCCAGAGATACCTGCACCCCGCTACCGTGGGAGGTTATGGTGAGAAGGCATCCATGTGTGAGAAAGTGGGCCTTTACCAGCCACCTAATCTGCCAGCACCTTGATCTTGGACTCCTCACCTCCAAAACTTAGAACTAAACATCTGTTGCATGTAAGCCATTAGTCCGTGGTATTTTGTTCTGACAGCCCATGTGGGCTGTGGTAGTGTTATATAACTTTTAGCGGGGGGGGGGGGGGGCGCTCATCAAAAAGACTGAAAAATTTCTACCTACTTTTCTGTGTTGTCAAAGACTAAGAAAGAAGTTTTTCATGTATCTAGCACAAAGCCTTAGACATTTCAGTATTTGTTTCAGCAGCTTGATCAGCTGGTGTGGCACTTCTGCATAGGGTGATGTTTTTTCCAGGAAGTGGGATGTATATGTACTCCCCATCAACACACCTTTATAGATGCTATTGCCTAAACCCCTGAGGTCAACTCAAAATTTTGGAGTTTTATAGATTTTAAAGAGGGCTTTGTGTTCAGCCTCGTCATTTTATAGATCTGAAAACCACGGTCTTAAAGGCTCATAAGTGAAAACGCACCCTCTTTAGAGGCTGGTCAAGCATAACTCATAGGCCCATTGCCTCGCATCCTAGCCTTCTTTCTGCTAGAGTGTACCATCAGAAAACACTGGACATGAGAAACTAGTTAATGTATTTACCTTTCTCATTTTCTGTCAACTTAGAAAATACTTTTTGCCTCTTTTCATGGTTAATGTATTTGTTCAATGAATGTTTCTTAAGGACTTCCTGTGTGTCAAGAACTAAGATAATGCTGATATAACAACAAACAAACAAGACAAAGCCCTTGACCACATGGATCTTGTGTTCAGTGGCGGGCAGCCCAAAGGACATGAGCAAGAGAACCATGTGTTCATTTCCCAGTAGAAGGAATGGCAGAAGGACCTAGAGACAGGCTTTGTAAGTAAGGCTGTCATTCGCGTGATACAAGTCTTCACAAAAGTGAATATATTTTGAGGGTAGAGCTGTCACATTTGCCGGCAAATAAGATGTGGGCTGTGGAGAGAAAGTTAAGAAAGACTCCAAGAGTTTTGGCCTGCACAGCCTGAAGAATGGGGCTGCCACCTACCGATAAGGGGAAAGCTAAAAGAGAGGAAGTTGGTGTAGGTCAGTGGTGGCAAACCTATGGCACACATGCTGCAGCAAGCTGTTGGTATTGAAAGCTCTAAAAGGTGCCATTGCTGGTGTAAGTGACATTAAGAGTTGAGTTGTAGAGTCAACTGGAGTCTGCACGGTTAAGTTAAAGATTCCTAGTGTTAGACAACCTGTGTTAGATTGTAAGTAGGCCATGGAACATAAATCCGGTGTTTAAGAGAGAGGTGAAATCTGGAAGTAGAAATATGGGTGTCTTCGTCATACAGATGACATATTCGGTGGTATGGTTTGAATGTTTTTCACCTTAAAAATTCATATTGAAATGTAATCCCCAATGCAACAGTAATAGGAAGTTGGGCCTTTGGGAGGTGATTAGGCCGTGATAGTGACTGCAAAAGGGCTGGAGGGAGCGATGTTTGCCCATTTTTGCTCTTGTGCTTTTCCACTATATGAGGACGTGATGTCTGTACCCTCTGGAGGACACAGTGACAAGATGCCATCCTGAACCAGGGCAGTCCTCACCAAGCCTGTAGCATCTTGCTCTCCCAGCCAGCTGCAAAAGTGAATTTGTTTTTTATATATTCCCGAGTCTTAGATTTTGTGTTACAGCAGCATAAACACCCTGTTAACTAAGGGAAATCATGAAGGGATGAGTATGGATAGAAAAACGTTGTCCAAGCTAAAGTGTTTTAGCCCTACCAACATTCAGAGTGAGGAGGACGGGAAGGAAGCAGCCATAGAGGGTGATGAAAAAACAAAGCAAGTTCATTGTGATGCCCTGGAAATCAAACAAAGACAATGTTTGAAGAAACAGGGAATGATCATCTGGGTCAACAGCTACCAAAAAATTGCCATGTAACAAAGATTGAAGATTGACCCGTGGAATTAGCAGTGTGGAGTCGTTGGTGACCTTTCCCAAGAGCCAGGGAGTAGGCTTGTGAGAAAGGGTAAAAGGAGCAAAATTTGAGATAGTGAGTTTGAGGAATGGAAATAGGCCAGACATTTTTTTTTAGTTTGTTTTTTTAAGACAGGAGAAGGAACGTATTTGGATTATGTAGAGGACAAATTGATAAGTGAGTAGGGGAAAATTTCTGGAGTAGAGAGGAGTTGGCTAAAAGGAGTGGGATCTGCTGTATGAATGGAAGCTTTGGGATTGTTAGGATTTTCATCAGTTTTACTTATAAAAAATATCTGTCTGAGTTTAAGATACGGTTATATTGGAACACAACCACACTCATTTTTAGATGGTGTCTATGGCTGCTTTTGAACTATAGCGGCACAACTAAGGTGTTTCAGAAATGGCTAACGTGTGTACAAATAGTTTGCTGGGCCTAGATTTACAGTAACTAAGAAGATAGGTAAAATATGAGTGGGAGAGGCAGAAAAATAGAAGATCTGAAAAAGGTATTTAATTATCTTTTCTGGTTTTGGTCAAATCAGATAGCAAACCCGAACCTAAAACTTTAAGCAAAATGACTTGCAGCCTGGATGCCTTCCTGAAGTGGGTGCTTAGTCTCCACAGATTTGTATACCAACTATATTGTTATCCACTGCTGTGTTGTAAATTCACTGCTTAAGACAAGCATTCATGACTTCTGTGGTCAGAACTGAGAGCAGCTTAGCTCCATGGCTTTGGCTCCGTATTTCACTAGGCCGTGGTCATCTGAGACTTGGCTAGATCCAGAGTCTGCTTCCTTGCTCACTCCCGTGCCTGTCAGCAGGACACTTAGTCCTTGCTGCACGGGCCTCTCCCTAGAACTGTCCACTGCATTATCTTCCCCATGTAAAGACAGGAGAGAGCTGAATCATTTATAGCCTAGTGCTGGAAATGACATCCCCTCATGTCTGCTCTGTTCAGTTGGTCACACAGGTCAGCCCGGTAGAGCATAGAAGTCCACATAAGGCATGATTACCAGGAGACCGGGGTGATGGGTGGAGTCCTCTTGGGGGCTGACTCCCACACTAACCTGCTTGAGAGTCTCCTGAACCCCTGTACAGTGTGTACATCCACCTCTGGCCTGTGACCAGCGTTGTCATCATCGTCAAGAGTAGCTATTTGTGACAGTTTAATAATAAAGAGAAACATTTTAAATATTTTTCTTTTTGCTAAATTTATTTCTGATTGCAAAGTTAACATGCATGGCAGAAAACTAGCATACAGATAAGCAAAAGAGTATAGCAATTCTAATGCCCCTCCAACTCTGAAGCCTCATAAGTATCTATATAAGTAAGGAACCAACAAAAGTTTTGTAAGGATTTGCCATCGCTTCTCGGCCTTTTGGCTAAGATCAAGTGTTGTAAAGATTTGCCACTTCTTAGTGATTTTAATAAATAGTGATTTTAATAAATGACTGTCCTTATCAGGAGATCGAATTTCTTTGCAGTCACATCATACACAGTTGATACACTTGTATTAATTTGTTAAGAAAATTGCATGAAATGTCAGCTCGACTCAGCGGGATTATCTGTGACAGTTCCATTTATTTGGGGGAGGGAGTTGGACATTAGTCTGTTAAATTTTGATTGCAGTTTTCATTTGTCTTTCGTGTTAGGCCATTGTAATTTCGGGTGTGCAGCTAACTCTATCAGATGTGGGAGCAGTTGGGCTCATCCGCTTTGCTTGCTCTTCCTTTCAGTCAGGAATCATTAAGTAGGGCTCTTAGTCTGGGGGGCGAGGGTGACTCAGAGTCTTACCCATACCAATTAACTTCTCCAAAATCAGCTTCTAGACTTTGATTTCTATTTCAAATGTGGACAAATGCTGTAGTTGTTTTGCAAATACTAGATGCGAGGGTTACAGAACAAAAGAGGACAACTCTCTTCAGTCAGTAGGAAAGCTCCTAATAATTAATGAGGTGAGGAGCAACAGCTATGTGTGGAATGTCTGGAACCATCAAGGAACCTGGAGAGCAACCAAGGCGGGGAGCACTGCACCCAAGAGGCCCTGTATAAACAGTTCTCCTAATACCTATGGGTACCTTCACCTCACCCTATTAGGGAAAGATGTTTTAGTTAAAATTTTGATTGAGTTATGTGAACCAAGAACAAACTTGCTGCTTTTATCACTGAATACTATTATAACAAATATGCATTAAATTGATCTTCAAAATTGCTATAATTTGCATATAGAATAAGGAGGAATTTTTTTATTAGTACATGTTTGCTATACATAATGCTCACTTCTTAAGGAATTTGTACATATACATAATATATCTTAATGATATAATCTATAATATACCCCCTCCCCTGCCTTCAGCCCTTTCCCCCTCCATTTACAAAAGCTCTGTTCTCATTTTTTACCTTCAATTCTCTAGAATAAGAAGGAATTTAAATTTAACCAGTCCAGTCTCCAAATCCCTTTCTCTACCTAGTTCTTTGATAGAAGCTTACAGACAGTTCATTCCATTTTTGACATTTTAAGTAATCAAAAAGATTCTGCTAGTGAGCCAAAATCGGCCTATTTTTGTCTCTTGCTCGGTAATTTTAGCCTTAAGTTCCAAAAATTATCTCCCAGTCTGTGCTTATCCTTTCATTTTTTTCAACTGTATTTTTAAGAACAGAAGGCTTAAATTTTGATGAATTCCAATTTATCTGTTTGTTAAAGATTTTGCTTTTAATGTTAAATCTAAAAAATCATTACCAAACTCAAGGTAACCTAATTGCACGCTTTCTTTTAGAATATTTGTAGTTTTAGGTTTTATGTTAGAATGGTCCATTTTGAGTTAATTTTTAATACTATATAAGATACATATCTGAGTTGTAAAATTTTTTGCATATGGATGTTTAATTGGTTCAGCATTGTTGTAAATATTATCCTTTCTTTACTGCATTGACTTTTACCTCTCGATCAAGAGGAAATAATGAATTGTTGTGTATCTGTGCCATGGAGTACTACTCAGGAATAGAAGGAAATGAACCACTAATACAACAGAAATGACTTTTTAGTTATGTTGCATAAAGAAGCCAGATAATTCCCTGTTAATATATACACTTTTATATGTTTATGCATTGGTTAAGAATAAATTTTAAATTTTTAAGAGAAATCAGTGTAAAAGAAAGAGCCAGTATATTCTGCATAATTTTATTTTTATATATGTATAGAAAATGCTCACTAACCTGTAGTCATATAAATCAGATCAATATTTGGGGAGGGAGGAGCTGGGCCAGGGAAGGAATTGCCAGGGGACAGACCTTTAAATATGCACAGTTTATTGTAAATCGTGCCTCAGTAAAGCTTTCCAGATACAGCTCTAAAATTTACACGGGGTCCTTAGTGGTCAGGTAAACTTCTTGCTTGTTTTATCATTTGCATTTTTATTAGTACGTGTGTGTTGTACATAACGATCCCGTTCATTGTGCGGCGTTGGTACATGCACATAGCACATCTTCATTTTCCATCCCTCCCTCCATCTAACTTCAACTATACCTTCTGTTTCTTTATTTAAGTTAGGTCTGTTTACCTTCGCTGGTACCGTTGTTCACCTACCTAAACATTCACTTTGCTAAGTGTCATTTAAGCCATGTGTCCTGATATTGCCCACAAAGCTTCACTAGTGGAAATTGCAGAATGCTTCAGAATCAACAGTGTGAGGTTTAAAGGGGAGGGAGTGAAAAAGAAATGAGCAGAATTGGATCATATGGGAGATGATTAAGGAATTGAAATTTTAATCTACAAGCAATATGCAGTCTCAGAAGAATTTTAAATACAGTGTGTCAAAAGCATTTCACTTTTTATTATAATAAGTTGAGCTTATATACAAATGCAGCCAATATTCATCTAAGGTAGTCGCTTTGGTATTTTAGTTAGTATGTAGAATTTTGCAGTATCAGAGTCCAAACCTCTCTTCCACTATCTTCTATTTATTCTCATACTCTGTTTATTATAGTTGCATCCTATCAGTGGAAATGTAACTAGCAATTCAAAATGCAGATACCTGAATTTTCTTGCTTCCAGATCTTCCTTGGGTTCATGAGAGTGACAACTATATTCAGGCCTAAGACTTTCTAGACCTTACCCATTCGTGCTTGCAGTCACTCAATTTGCGATCTTATAAAGTAGCATGTAAGAGCTTTACTCTTATTTTTCCTCCTTGCAGAGCTTTTAGAGTCAGGGCTTACCGATCTGAGAGTAGTTATGAGGCCACTACTGAGTCATGACAGCAGCAAGAACCTGCAAAGGGAAAAGGTTCATGAGCTGCAGCCAATTATCTGGGAATTAGAATGCTTTGTTGTTAAAGAGTCTTCTGACACAAGTGTCTGTCTCCATACTGCACCATCACTTCACAGCCAAGACTGTGGCTCTGCACACCTGGCATAACTTGAAACTGCTAGGACATATCACAGCCAGTCCACAGGAAGTCAGGCTCAATTAAACTCAGTCCCCTCACATGACAGGCCAATGACTGTGGAAGCCCAGGACCAGTACCAGTTACCAAGCAAAATCAACCATCTCTTGAAACTCATGCAATCTTGGATCAGTTCTGGTTTTAATACTACCACATCTCTCTATGGAATTTCTTGCAAGTGACTTCAGTCTTCTGGAGCCCTAATTTCCTTCTATGAGGAATGAAAGGCTTGGATTATTTTAAACCTGCCGCCTGTGGTTCTGCAGTTGCATTTTATTTACTTTCAAAAAGTCCTGTAGTGCAGTCTTCTAGGTAAAAATGAAAGTGAGCTGCGTGTGGTTGCACACAGCTGTAATCCCAGCTACTTGGCAGGCTGAAGCAGGAGAATTACCAAGTGTTCAAGGCCAGCCTGGGCAATTTAGCAAAATAAAATTTTTAGGAGTGGAATCTGTCTCAGTGGTAGAGTGCTTGCCTAGCATGCCTGAGGCCCTGGGTTCAATCCCTGGTGCCACAAGAAAGGAAGAAAAGGGAGGAAGGAGACTTGTTAATATCATATTGTATTGTAAAATTGGAAGAAGTAGACAAGTATACTGAAGAAAGTTATATTGGAGGAGGTCTCCAAGAAAAGCCGGTGGGGCCTTAACCTTCCATTGGCCATCACACTGTCCTGTGTGCTAGTTGAACTCTAAAAGCCTAAAATAATATGGTACAACTTTCCTTCCAAGAGCTGGTTGGAATTTCAGTGTGCAAATTTAATATTTGAATTTCAAATGTATAATTGGCTGTGACAAAGTTTTAAAAGACTGGAGGTTCCCTTGTGCCTGGGCCTGCTGTCTAGCTCATGTGATACTGGGCCACTGTTGATGAGTTATGACTCTGCCCAGCAAACCCATTAAAGACAGGGCACTTCACTGGCCACTCTCACTGCTGGCTGGAGTAATAAGACATGCTTCTACTCTTGCTGCTCTTCTTGCTCTTACAACTGAGAACGGCTAACCCTTCTCCAGGCATGGATCTTGTCTTCAATTAAAGTTCTCTGGTCTCTTCTGCCATCTGTAACCATCTGTAATCCTTCTCTAACCCCAGTGGTCTGCATCCAGACATAGCAGTGATTTGTGCTGTGGCATCCTGATGTCTCTCCTAGTTGCTTCTCCGCGCCTCTCACCTCTCCCTACAAAGCCTAGGTATATTTCTGCCCACTTCTTGTCTAGTGTTATCAGAACTATCCACCAGTATAAACAACTTAGTAAAGTACCTTGTACAAAATACAGTTTGCCTTCCATATCTGTGGGTTCCACATCCCTAGGTTTAAGCAACTGCACATCAAAAATATTTTAAAAAACAATTGCACCTGTACTCAACATGTAGACTTTCATGTGTGTCATTACTAAAGAGTACAGCAGAACAACTATTTATATAGCATTTATGTTGTGTTAGGTACAAGAAGTTAACTGTGTGACCTGAAGTGTACTGGAGGATGTACCTAAGTTGTGTAAGAGAGTTCAGCACCCTCAGCTTTGATGTCCATGGGGGTCCTGGAACCAATTTCTTACAGATACCAAGGGACAACTGTAGTATGTTCAGTGAATGTTAACTGATCTTCTTCCCTCCCTGCTTTGTATTAGATGGACTATAGAAAATTGCTGGGGTTTTGTACATGGTAAAAAAGACTCAGGTTGGTAATTCCATATGGTTTAACTTTATAGTTATACAATGATGGTTTTGGGGGTTTTGTTTTGTTTCGATGCTGGAGGTCAAACCCAGAGTCTTGTACATGCTAGGCATATGCCCTGCCACTGAGCTCCCCCCCCACACTGCAGTGATGGTGCTTCTTGGAATTTTTGTTTGGTTGGATCTATTTTGTTTTGAGACAGGGTCCCTCCATTTAGTCCAGGCTGGCCTTAAACTCACTATGTAGCCCAGGCTGGCCTCAAACACAGGGCAGTCCTCCTGCCTCAGCCTCCCAAGCACTGGGATTACAGATTTGCACCACTATGTCCAACATGCAGTGATGATTCTTAATCAGAGATGTGAACTAGAAGGATCTAGGCAGCTTATTATAAAGTACACATTCACTGTCCCAGACCAGTGAACCACAGTCTCCATGAATGGATTCTGGCTAAATTCCTTTTGGGAGAAAAGGGCCCCAGATGGTTCTGATTCAAACTTCTGGTTGAAAACACCTTTGAGAGTACCTGCCCCTCAGGCAGTTTCTCTTTTAAGGGTGTAATTATTTTATATAGACAAGTTTGTTTTGGGTGTAGTTAGTGATACACTGTAACTTTAGTTTTATGACTTCATAAATTCCAGTAATTTTAAACTTTTAAGGTTTGTTAGTCTTCAGTCTTAAGAACAATCAGGTGCTATGAGATGTCTGTAATTTTCAGGATATTTCTGAGTCTTTTTTGATTTTCCTTGTTCATAACTTCATGTTATCTTCCATATAACTTTAGGATTTTGCCCACTCCAAATACATTTTGCCTTTCAGTGGGAAAGGGAATTAACAGTATTAAGCAGGCCATGGTTCATTATTAACTTACCCGAATGATTCACACTGCAGTTCACCCACAGGATTCATAATTTTGATGTGACCCAGAGAAAATGGGAATTTCTTTGTACAACAGCTGTCTGCTTTTGTTTGTGTTAACCTGTGTGGTCTGCTTTTCTTGTTAGCCCTTGCTATAGACTTTCAGGGCAAGCAGGCTCTGGATAGGCCTAAAATTAGAAATGTTTTTTTCTGAGTTCATTGGCAACTGCACAAAAGAGTGCTTACTCACATTCACAAAAGATACTTCGACCTCTTCACTGTCATGGTCTCTCCAACTGGTGTTCCTTAAAGATGAAGTGTGCTTGCTTTAGTGATATAAATACAAGAGGTTTTGTGTTGCTATACAAAAATGTTCTCCATACAAAAGTGGCTCTCAGATTTGTGAAGCATTTCATTAGAAATACAGTCATACACTTACAGGGGCAGTGGCCAGTAGTTAACTCAAAAGAATTGTTATCAGGAGGAGATACTGAATTTTTCCTAATACCTTTTCTTTTGCATTCCCTAATCATGTGGGATTTTTCACTGGGCCTGTTCAATTCATATGACTGTGTCTTATAACTTTTTTTTGAGACAGTGTCTTGCTATGTAGTTAAGGCTGACCTTGAACTCACTGTGTAGACCAGCTGGCCTCGAGTTGGTGGCAGTCCTCCTCCCTGAGCCTCCTGAATTCTGGGACTACAGCTGTGCACCACCATGCATGGCTAGTATTTTATAGCATTCCTAATATTAAGCAATTGTTATTTCTGGAATAAAATACTAAACTGTGAAGAATACTGAGAAATAAAATCTAGATATTCGTGTTTTTATGAAATTTCTATATTCATAAATGAGATTTTAATAGTTTTTGGTGTGACCATTGCTAGTTTGACACCACTGATTTATAAAATGCTTTAGGTAGTTTTTCTCAGCTACCCATGAGGATTATCTTTCTATATTTAAAAGAAATTGCCTCTAAAACTGGGCCCCAGTCCTCATGTAAGGTCAGTTCTCACTAATTATTCTTCCACAGCCTGTAAGAGATTTAGAGATGGTCAACATTTAGAGCTGGTTTTTAGGGTTCAAATTGCTGTTGTTTTCTGGGGAACTTGGCTTTTTGTTTTGTTTGCCTCAGCTTGGTGCTGGGGATGGAACCCAGGACCTTGTGCAAGCCCTGCAAATGTTTTACAGCCCTTCGGGCACAGGGTTTTAAAGCTCCATCTGGCTTAATTTTCTTACCTAGAAAATGTGGATAATAGATAAAAAGCTGTTTTGAGAGTTTGCAAGATAATTAAAGAGTTGAAAAACATGTCTGACACAGAGCAAGTGCTCAATAAATGGAAATTATTTTCCCAAGGTTATTGTGCCCAGATATTATGATATTTTTAATCTTTTGTTATTGTTTTTCCCGCTTTCCTCGGAATTTTCCCACAAGTTTCCTGAACCAAACAGTTGGTCGAATGCTTTGTAAAAGATGGTTCTTAAAAAAAAGATTAAAATGTAGATATTAATGCAGGGCTTTGAGGCCAAGGAAGGGACATTTCCCCACTTTCCTCTCCAAGTTATATAAAGTGAGCATATGTTACATTTAAAATCATGAAAAAAGTGTTTTGAGAAGGAGCTGGGGTCCTACAGACAGTTCTTAGAGATGAGCCTGCTGTACATTCAGAATTAAAGTGACATTTTTGATGCCTTATGTGTACTGTAAGCATTTTTTAAAAATTGACCCCATGACGTCAGGCATGCTAGATAAGTCCTCTGCACTAAGCTGCATCCTCGGGGCTTTTTATTTGAGACAGGGTCTTGCTAAGTTGCACGATCTGGCCTCAAACCCTTAGCAGTCCATCTGCCTCCACCTCCTGAGTGGCTGGGATTAGTGTATAGGTGTGTACCACCACACCCAGTTTCCACAGCCAGTGAGCGTCCAACCTTGCACACCACGGGATGTTCCCCTGACTGATTGGATACGTGGTGCTGTGTGTAGCAAGTTAGAATTTTCAAATTTACTTTGATTTCTATTCTTCCTTCCCCCTCCTTCCTCTTCCCCATTATTATGTAAAAGGAACTAATTGCTTTTTCAGTCATAATTCTGCAGAGGAGTAGTAGAAGGGCATTAGTAAAGGTTAATTGGCACAAAGGGAATCTTTGTGTCTATAGAGTCGGTCTTGGTTTAGTTTGTAAAACTAATTCTGATAGGTAATTTCGGAGGCCTTGATTGATCACTGTGTCCTCATAAATTTTCAGTGTTTGCCGTTTGCTCCATTGCTTTGTAAAAAACAGATTAGAAAAAATCATTTCACACCTTCCCTGAAAGAAGGCCACGCCCTCCTTTTGTATCTCCCGTAACCCTGACTCCCAGCTCCTTGCTATGGCAGATATTGCCCCATCTTAAACTTTGGTTTTTATTTAGGATCTGTTAGGTTATCTGTTCCAGGAAACTGGGTTATACTTAAAGTTGTCATTGAATAATAATATTCTTTAAAATCCAAACTAATCTTAATGTCTTTGAGTTATTTTCACCTTCTAAATTTAAAATATTTGGAGTTTCCAAATCAAGTCAAGATTTTAACTCAAATTCGTGGTGAAAGCCAATAGCTCAACTCAGGCAGCTGTCTCCTCTTATCCCCACCGTCCTGTGAAAGGACAGAAACAAAAATTTACGGACAGAAATTTGTAAATCTAATAGCAATAAGAATGGGAGCAGATGGGGTGACCATCAGCAAAGCAGAGCCTTTCCAGGTTCTAGAAGACAGGACAGATGGTGCTAATGGGTGAAGCAGGGTGGAGGAATTCCTCTGCCTACCCAGGAGGGACAGGTGCATGAAATCTGCTTCCTGACAGCCCCACATGTCAAACCTGTGTCAGTAGCAGAAGCGGTGATAGGACTTGGGACTGATTAAAATAGTACACATGAAAAGCTTAACTGAATATCCACAGACGCAACCCACACAGAGCAAGCTATACGACAGCATTGGTTCCTGTGCTAATTCTGGGAATCTGCTTCCAAAAACAAATTTTCTTTTTGAACTCTTAGCTTAGGAAAACCAATTTTTAATAAAAGCATTAGCAACTCAGTAAGTACTTCTCATTCTCATATTTGAAAGAGTCAGCCTTTCAACCTGCTCACCTGTTCATTGCATTTTGACCCTAAAATGAAGCCAGCCTGCCCGTTAAATAGCACATGAACTTCATATACAGTCTCTTCCTGATATGTTGTGGGAAGCAGATCTACTTGAATTGAGAGAGCAAGAAAAAAGAAAACCTAGCTAATGGAGGAATGAGGTTATGTGAAGTCTGATACAGGTCATTCTTTTGCTGCTGAGCAGTGAATATGAATAGCTCATAATACGTTAATAACTAGAAAGATGCTTCTCCTTATTAAAGACATTATGAGAAATAACAATGAGCTGTTCTCAGTATATAATTAGCAAATTTTTAAAAGAATATCCGTGTTAGTAAGAATGCTGTGGACAGTTGTACATATTAGGGTACAACGCCTTGGAAGAGGAATTGGACCATATGTATGTACACTAAACCTTAAAGCATTTGTTCATTTTCCATTTCTTAGAAACTAATTGATAGCGTTTTCTACATAGAAATGGGTGTTTATCCATTATAATATTCAAGAATTTGAAAAAGCAGTAATGTCATACATTAGGGAATTTGATGAGTAAACTGCTCTGTATCTGCAGGATGACATATTACATAGCCATTACAAATTACAACACAACAATGTAGAGAAGTGTGACATAAGTAGGAGAGGATACAGTACAGAAAATTTTGTATTTTAATTTAATACACCTACCTTCCTGTCTCCATCTCTGTTCTTGAGTCTAAGATCCTTAAAGTTAAGGATCTCAAACACCTCCCAATGCCGCGGAGCTAACTCAGTAAATATACATTGACGCAGGATATGGGGGCGGGGACAAACAACAAAAGGAAATGTAAAGCCGAAGGGGTCAGAGAAGGTTTTACAGAGAAAGCTGACTAACTAGTGAAACATGCATGGAAAATGAAACTTTGATAGAGGTCTTGGTATACGTCAGAGTCTGTTTCCTTAGCCTGTTTAACATATGTCCTTCCCTAGTGACTGTTTGCAATCAACTTTTTTGTCATAATTCCTTCAATAAATGGTTTGCTGTAAATCTTACACATTTCATGAATCGATAAAAAAACTGACAGACTTTGTATGCAAGCTGTAGCTCATATGCAGAACCTACAGCAGATATATTAAGTTATACTTCCTAAAATTGTATCTATTGCCCTTCCAGGCTTAGAATATTATTTCTTTTCAGTTTTGTAACCGTCAAAACATTTTATGTATTTAATTTTCAAATTCGCCATATGTACCTCTCATAGGTCCAAGTTCAAAAGACTTCCCTCTAGACTTAGCATAAGGAAATGGAAGCAAAACATACATTATTTACATTGAACAGTTATTAATGCTTAAGTTACATGATCTTATTTTGATTTTTGTCATTGTTTTATGTGGTTGTTTTGTTTTTTAAGACAACGCCTTGTTGTATAGTTCAGGTTAGCCTTGAACTCACTGCAGCGCAGTTCCAGATTCTTCTTTTAAAATAGTTTGATCTTTTAAAATATTCCTATTGATTTCCACCCTTTCTTTGCCCAGACTCTCCACCACCACCCCATCCTTCCCCTAGAATGTTGCTGATTCCTCTTCTGTTCTTTCCTCATGTCCACTCCAGCCAGAAAGTTGGTTTTGGCTTGAAGGCCCCCTTCCCTTCACCCCCACGTGTAGTCTGTGCCTGGTTTGGTTGACTCTTTTTCCCTGTCCCAGAGTCAAAGAAACTGCCTTCTGCCTGTTTCTTGCTTCCAGAGTCTCCCACTTTTAAAACACTGGGCTTCTCCGTTGTCTTAAGAATACAGCTCTAAATGCCTGGCTTATAAACTTTGGTTCCAGGCCTTTGACTTCCCCGAGGCTCCGCCTTCAGTTGGCTTGCTGGTGCTCTCTTTCACGTCTCAGCGTCCACATCACTTCCTCGTATGTTTAAGAAGCTCTTTGTTCCTTTACCTGTGGTAAGAACTTTGCCCCGGTGCCACTGCTGACAATTTTAAAATGACTGGGGCTGAATATATGTTACATAAAAAGGCAGGGTCTTCCAAAAAGATACCTGAACATTTATGATACCTTTTATCACATATTTACCTGTATTAGACACCTTACATGTGCTGTTTCATTCATCTTAACCTAGCTGTTACAAACAGGGAGGTAATTTGAAGCTTTCTGGTTTTAAGAATCCGTGCTTTCAAGGCTGTACTTTGAGGGATCATTTCTATAGTATGTTACTAAAGAAGTTTCTCTGATCACAAAGAGTACAAGAATCCATGCTTTGATATTTGAGATCATTTTGGGCAAGTAATACAAATAAATTTTATTTTGCAAATAATGCGAAATGTGAAGCCATGTTTAAGAATTTTTCAACTACTGTACCCTTAATATAAATTTCCTGAGTTCAGTCTTTGCTATAATTTTATGTTCTCCTTACTCATATTTGGTAATTGGAAAATATTAAGTCATTGCATTTCAAAACAGGAACAAGAACATACTTTAAAGTGAAGAAAGAACTTCTAAGCATTTAGGATATCATTTACTACTGTTATTTTCTGCCTGGGCCTTCCTTCCATCTTCTCTTTTTAACAATTAATGACAAAATAATAAAACTTTATTTATAAATATTCAAAATGTGGTAGCATCTTAACAGTTAAAACTTGTCAAATTTGGGAGAAAGCATGAAATTTACATAAAGAAAAACTGATAACTACATTATCAAAATTAAAAGCTTCTATTCTTTCAGAAAAGCATTTTCAGTATACGTTTCTGATAAAGGATTTGATTCTAGTATGTAAAGAACTCTTACAACTCACTAAAAGACATTAACAGCTCTTACTTGATATGAACAAGAGATTTGAACACCAAAGACATGTACTCCCTCTCTTTCCTTTGATGAGAAAAGATATTCATAATAAGTCATTAAGAAAACGAAAATTAAAACCACGATGAAATACAGCTCATTAGACTGTCTCAGATTGAAAGAGTAGGACAGTACGAGGATATACAACAACTGGAAATCACATACATCGTTGGTGGAAATACAGAAAGGTACCACAACATAGCTAGTAGAGAAGGAGATGACAGCTACCTGAGGTTATAGACCACTTCTCTGATCTGGCCATTACATAGCATATGTAATGAATGTCACATTGTACTGAATGTCACAGGTACTAAAATGTCACATCGTGCCCTATAAATATGTACAATTACTGTCAGTTAAAATACACAGTACATTAAACCACAAAGAGCTCTAAATATTGAGTGAATCAGTCAGTGAGCAAAATGAGAGTCCTAGTGATACTAGTTAGTTACTCACTCTGCGTGATAATGCTTTATTAAGAAGCAGAGCCAGTGCAAAGCTGGATAGAGAATAGCTGCTAATTTAAGTACTTGTTGAATTTCATTCATTAAATTTCAGAACTGGAGAGGAATTTAGAGATGAGATGCCTTCCACTTACTGCCCTCTGTGGCCTGATCACTGAAATGTAGCTTTTCTGCATATTAAGTCCTTGAGGAAGAAAGCATTAATGACCCTCCTTTCCCTCTTCCCTGATGCTTAAGAGATTGTAGACACTCCCAGTGTTTGCTGAGTGAACATATTAAAAGTGAGTCTAGACCAAGCTATCCAATATGGTAGCCATCAGTCGCATGTGGCTATTTAAATTAAACAGTATTAAATAAAATTTTAAATTTAGTTGATTAGTCACACCAGCTATATTTCAAATGTTCAGTCACTATATGTGGCCAGTGACTGCCATACTGGACAAAGCAGAGACTATTCCCATCGTTTCAGAGAGTTTTATATACAGTGCTGGTCTAGACTTCCCCTATTTTAAAGGATCAAAGGATCTCAGGGAAGTTGTCATGTGCTCAGACTCAAACCATAAGAAACAGAAATGGGACTGAAAACAGGAACTCCTAAATCAGTGCCCATTTTTGTCAAGTCATAGCTCTGATCCATTTCAGAATTCCAATTAAATGCAGCTTAACCATGCACTCCAATGCAGCCTTACCTGTAAACTCCAGTGGTACTGTAGAAACATTCTTACGATTGCTATAGAAACTTTGTCTTTTTGTATTTTAATTTATCAACTTGCATGTTTTATAGGAAACATATGATAGGGGTAAAAAGGTACCATGAAGTTCAGAAAACGCTAGTTTTAAAACTATCCTCCTGGACTGGGACATGTAGCTCAGTGGCAGAGCACATGATTAGTATGCTGAAGTCCTGGGTTTGATTTCTAGCTCTGCAAACAACAACAAAAATGCTTTCAGGTGTCCACACAAACAAAATACGGTAGTATTCTGTTGTATTTAATTAGAAAATGTATAGGGTGGGGAAAAAGGTACAGCCATATTGGAAAACATTTTGATACTTACTATATAGCTTAGCAGACCTACTCCCAGTTCCTTACCCAAGATAAATGAAAAACATGAATGTATGTACATGAATGTTTATAGGTGCCATACTGATAAAACTAAAAATGCAAACAACCTAAATCATGGACTTCTAGAGGATGGAATATTATCAGAAGTAAGAAAGAAAAGGTGCATGAATGGATACATGAAACATTATGGAGGTGTCCAAAGAGCCTCTGTTAGGGCAAAAATCAGGCTGAACTCCACAGGAGATCAAAGAACTCATTCAGAACAAATAGAGTTTTATTAATTTTAATTTAAACTGGTCACTTCCCATCTATGATTTGCCAATCAGAGATGTGGCCCTTAACTGCCTTTGTTTCCCCCTTATATACATTTTTGGTTTCCATGGTAATAGATTGGAATGTTTAGGCCTGGCCACAGTTGTTTTCCTTGCACCACAGTGACCGGGTCACAATGATACATTCTTTCTGTACTCTGTTCTATATGTCCAGCTTTAGATACAATGTTTATCTAGGGCAGGGGAGGGGTGAAACAGCTCGAGCAGTCAGGACTGCAAAGTTAACTCTTTACAACCCCTCTGGGATGTTTCTCAAGACACATTTTGAGGCTTGCACTAAGGCTAGAATTATTCTATCTTAAAATGATACGCTAAAGGTCGCGTCCCTTACACCTCATCCAAGTGAAAGAAATTAGGACAGAAGGCTACTTCCCTTATGATCCGTGGCTGTGATATGATGATATTCTGGGAAAGGCACAGGAGTAGGACCTAAAATCAGTGGCTGGCAAAGCGATGGAGTAAACTGCACAGGGGCTAGAGCGCACTTTGGGGTAATGCAGAGCTTCTGCGTCTTGCTTGTGCTCCTGGTTACATGACTACATTTCTCAAAACTCAAGCCAGTTTTCAGCATCAAAAGTCACCTTCCTGGGGGTGTAGCTCAGGGGTAGAGCATTTGACTGCAGAGATTACATTTACAGATTTTAGGTAGAGAAAGCTTTGACAAACCAGGTAACTCCCAAATCAGGGCCTTTGTTCTTTTGATTTAATGGCATTTTTTTTGTTTCTTGTGAAATAATTTTTAATTTTTAAATGTCAGAATTCAAGTCTTTTTTATTGTCAGGGTTGTGTGCCTTTCCCAAAATAGGCTTCTCCTGGCTCAAGAGTGAAATTTCATTTGTTCAAGTCACCTTTATGTTAACTAACTATTGTTTGTATACACACATACACACACACACACACACATATATATATATATATATATATATATATACACATATATACATAAATACATACACACACATATCATACAGCATGTTAATTTTATTCTTATATATTCTTTAACAAAGAGTATATAACTTATAACAGTCCTGTTATAAGTTTGTAAATTGGGTCTCTTTTTCCACTGTATATTCTAACTGGTTATTTGAAAAGAAAAAATCAATTTATGTAATTTTACCTTTTGCCGTCTTTTGTTTGTGACAGTATGAGTAGTGGTAGAGGGGACTCGTTCCTGACATTAATGGAAGTGCTTTTATATTATCATTAAGCATGTATATTTTTACGGCCTTGGTTTCCAGCTAGCCAGTTTCTGTGTGTGTTACTTGAACATTGTCTGTTTCTGCTATAGTAAAGGACTTTTAGGAGGATTGGGCTTGGAATTTTAACAAATATTATGGCTTCACTGTAGAAAGAATCATGATTTTTCTTGTCTATTAATTTTAGGAACTATTTTGACTCCCTAAAGTATTAAGCTATCCCTACATGTCTGATTGAGTCCCACCTGGTCACATTGGTTTATTCTCTTAATGGCCTAGATTCCACTTGTTAACATTTTTATTTAGAATTTCTGCTCCATATTCAAATGATAAATCAGTCTAGTTTTCTAGTATTCTGTCTGGATTAAGTCTTTGTGTTAGACTAGCTCTCCAAAAGGAACTTGGAAGCTTTCTTTGTGCTTTGGAAAGTTAAATAGTATCGTGACATCTGTTCTTTAAATGGTGGAGAAAATACACTTGTGATTATTATCTGGGCCTGTTAATAAATTTGAATAGTTAAAGCTCTTTCAAAATAGAATTATGTATCTGATTTTCTTGATAGAGTATTTTCTGAATCTTCTAAATTGTTCACTTTATATAAATTCTTTGAGCAAATATTTTTCATGGAGATAAGAAGTATGAATTTGTATGACATTCTTTTCATCATAAGAGAGCGCTTGACTAATTTGGCCTCTACTTACAATTTATAATAATTTGTAGCCATGTCATAGCACTGACTTTAGTGATCATAAGCATTTAAAGTACTATTTAAATTGGAGGAGAGGGAAGTACCTCATTCAGTTTCTTTATTAGCAAAGAATCTGCCACAACTTTTACCAGCACTATTTTTGTTAGACGACAGCCTGATGAGCCCCTTTATTACAGAAGTGTGAAGGTGATGGTAAGGAACCCTAGAAACGTAAACATTACTGGGATTTTGTTTTGGTAGATGAGGAGTACTTGCTGTCTTACTTTGTAGATTATTCCTTAGTATTAGAAATTTTCTTAGAAGTTTCAAATACAGATCTGGAAATTTAGATTGGAGAATTGTGGCCCAAAGCTCTGACATGCTTCCTATGTATCACAGGCTGAATAATGAATAACCGTGCACCAGGCAGAGTGGTGCATGTCTCCAACCCCAGCAACCTGGGAGGCTGAGGCAGGAGGGTTGTAAGGTTGTAAGTTTGATCCAAACCTGGACAACTTAGTGCCTTAGAAGACCTTGTCTCTAAATAGTAATAAAAGGTCTAAAGATGTAACTCAAGGCAAAGGCCCCGGGTTCAATCCCCAGTACTGCTGCGAAGAGGAAGGGAGGGAAAGAGGATGGGCCCCATAAACAGTCCATGTCCTAACCTTGAGACCTGTGAAGACTGCATCATGTAGCAAAAGGGGCTTTTGCAGATGTAACCGAGAACATTTTAGATGGGGAGATTATTGTGGAATCAGATGAGCCCTAAATGTATCCCAAGGGGAGATGGACACTAGAGAAGGCAGTGTGGCTATAGAAGCGCAGAGTGTAGTGGTGGGGCCAAAAGCCCAGGAAAGAATCCTGAAGTTTCTACAAGTGAATGGGACAAGAAAGATTCTGCCCTGGAGCCCCATAAAGAACAGCCCCTGCCAACACTTTGATTTTAGGCCCTTTGCTGACTCATTTTGGACTTGGCGTCCAGAACTGTAAGTGTGTTGTGTTAACCTGTGGCACTTGCACTAATTTGTTACAGTGGCAATAGGAAACTAACACTGTCCGCTGTGCTGTGTGTTAACTCACCTGAGCGTGGGGACTGTAGACTTCAGCTCCTTATCCTCAGCACCTCGACCGGGCCTTGCAAAATAAGGGAGGCACTCTGCATAACTGTGGAGGGGGACAGGCGGGGGAGGGGGAGGAGAAAGGAAATACTTCGTGGAGCTTCTAATTAAAATGAACCTTGTGAGCGTGACGCAGGTATCTAGTTTCTGGATGAAGCAGAGAAGCGGGCTTGCAAGCTTGAAGCCCACCCCTAGCCAAAATAGGTTCTACATATTATTTGAAAATAGCAGTTTAAAAGGTTGAACAGTAAGAATTGGAGGAAACAACCAGTTTGAATTCCACAGTCCCTGTCTCTGAAGAAGAAAAAATACAGATGCATGCACACTTGAATAAATATATTTTAAGTCAAATTCAGATTCAGTCCTCTAATTCTTAGTTTGTATAAGGTACCAAGAAAAAAGTTAACTGTGCTTGTGCCGAGTGAATGCAAGAAACAAAATTGTTTTATTAACATTTTAAATTTTATTTTAAAAATAAGCTGTATTTTCACAAGGTACAAAAATCAAAATACACAAAACGTGACACAGTGAGCTGTCACTCCTCTGCCCACTAGTGATAAGATTTCCATTCTTTTTGTTTTATTAGTGCACATTAGTAATACAGAATAGTTTCTGTTCTTAAAGGCATTCCTCTTAGAGGTTTTTACATCCTTCCAAATATATAAGCAAATCCTAAATAATCCTTTTTGGTTTTTTTAGCAGTTTATATAACATGTAGAATACATCGCTCTACATCTAGTTCTATTTTTCACTTAACAATACTTGAACCCCATCGCTGTCAATGCATTGTAACAAGCCCGCGCATTACTTTTTAGTTGCATGTTGTTCCCTGTAGCAGATTTACACTTCCCCCAGCACCGATTACAAGTGCCTGGTGCTCTACACCCCAGTCAGACAAGGTCTTTCAGTTTAGGCTGCTAGCCGCATACATTCTCTGTTGCATATTCTTGGGTTTGTTTTGTTTACAACCCTTCAAAAACATAAAAATGATTTTTAATCACCGGCCAGATGAAAACAGCCCAACAGAGCCGTGATTTGCAAACCTTGGCAAATATTACCAGTCTGATGGGTTAAATAGTGGCGTCCCAATGCAGTTTGACTTGTATTTCTCTTACTATTGAAGTTGCACACATTTAATCCAGTTCACATATATTTCTGTGACTACTCGTTAATTTCCTACAGGTGGTTTTATTGTACCCCGCTTACATAAGGAAGTCGTCTTATCTATGAAATGAGTTGTAAATATTTCTCCAGTTTTACCTTTTACTTTGCTCATACACAATTTTGCCATATAGAAATTTGAATAGTAAAATTTTTATCAAACTTACTGTATAACTAGGGTTTTATATAATACTTCAGGCCTCCTCTACGTAAAGGTTATGAAACAGTTCTTTAGTTTTTTGCCTTTGTGCCTTTGTGATTTCATTTTATCATTTAAATCTTTGATTTACTTAACTTTCTACTGCCCGTGAGAATCGATTCAGCTTTTTTTCCGGATGACTGACCAAGCACCACTTACTGAGTTACTGTCCATTCTTCCTCTTGGTGTTTGAAATACCGCCTTGTTACACTGTGCTATTTAGTATGTATTTAAATCTGTTTCTGTATATTTTCTACCATTGATTTAGACAAGCTCACTTCTGAATTATCACCCCCTCACTGAATTATCCGTGTCCTCCTATTTCATTGAAAAAAAAATGAAGTTGGAGTTAAAGAAATCACCAGACCTGTCTGTGGCCTACACATACACCTTGTTCTTCCGTGCTTCACCTCCCATTGCAAGCTTTCCCACATCTGTCACTTTCTCTGGTCCCCTTGAGGACTTAGCACCCAGACTCACCTTCTCTTCTGCATAAATTCTGACCCTTTATGGAGGATTAGCAAACAAAGATTGATAATATTTAAAAGCAACCAGGCCGCAAACGGTGTTCCTGAACCTTTGAGCCGTGGCCCCATTTCTAAAGTTCATCCTGAGAGTAAAACTCGACTCTACCTCCCCAGCCCACCTCATTGCTTTCCGTTAGCGAGATGACTGTTCCCAAGGCCCCAAGCAGTGTCTGTCCTGCCGGATCTAGTAATGAGTTCTCTCTGCATCTCTCCCTCCGCTATATGTAATGGCAGTCTCAGCAGGTTTGAGCGGCTGGCTTCAGTGGACTGCAGTCACTGCTCTTCCTCCTGATAGTCCTGTCCTCTCCGGACTGTCCTCTGCTGCCCTCTCCCATCCGAAGCCATTTACACCTTGTTCTGTTCTGTGACTTTTTATATACCATCTGCAAACTGGCGTTTACATTTTATTTCCATCTCTGCCTTCACCCCTGAACCCAGACTGGAACCTCAGAGTTCCTAGTCACCAACTCCAGGTAGATGTCTCACACATGAACAGAGCTTTGGATTGTTTTCCCAGACCTGTTCCTTCCTTTCCATCTTTCTCCTGAGTTGGTACTGTCCAACATCTAGCTAGTTGGGCCAAAAGTTTCCAAGTTCCTCGTGTTTTCCCTCATCCGATCAGTCAGCAAGTCCAGTCAGTTGTCCTTGCAGTGTGCAGCACAGGTGACATCGTGGTAAGGCTGCCTCACTTTAAACCCCGGCCCGGTCTTGAGCAAGTGAGCTTCTGTGACACAGATTGTGCCTCTGTTAAGTGAAGTTAAAACAGTCTGCATCTCATAGGATTGTTTCTGTATGAAATACGGTACTTGGATGAGTTGATGGACACTGAATGCTTAGAACAAGGTCTAGTGCTTAGTGTCTGGGCAGTGGTGTTTCTTTTTTGTTGTTGTTCCTGGTAGAGATAGTACTTTACCACCACCACTTGCAGTGGTGGAACTAGTGTGATTTCTCCTACTGCCACGATAGCCCAGGCCTCTGTCCTCTTAAGCGTGGACCACTGGCATAGCCTCCTGCGCTTTCAGCTCTTGCACACCTGGTGGCTCTTCCCACACATCAACCAGTGTGATCTTTTTTAAAACATGCCTGAAATTATGGCACTTTCCTGCTTAAAACACTCCAGGATCTTCCCATTTGTAGTAAAATCCAAACATCTTCCAGTGGCCTTGAAGGGTTTTTGTGATTTAGCGTCCAGTCCTGTTCAGCTCTCCTCACCTGTCGCCCACCAGCCTTCCTCTCCGCTGCACCTCACAGTCCCGGAAAGTGCCAGCTGTCTCTCATCTCAGAGGCCTTGTGCTGGTTATGCCCACGGCCCCTCTGCCTCCAGAGCTGCTGCTTCCTTCATAACGCTCGGGTCCCGGCTCTAAAACACCACCGCTGCCGAAGAGTCACCCTTGACCCTCCTCCCGCTCTTTATCCCTGTCTTAGTTGTGTTTTCTCGTCACTGAGACACAATACACAACACCCACAGCTCTAGGGAGGAACAGTTTATTTTGGCTTACAGTTTATAAAGATTTCAGTCCATAGTTGGCTGGCTTCAGCTCAGAGCAGCGTGACAGAAGAGAAGGAGTTCCTGGCATGACAGCAGGAACAGAGAGTAGGAGCAAGGTGGTGTGGGGGGGTGAGCTTCCCACCCTTCTGGGCCATGTCCCCGGTCACCTGCCTCCTCCACCCAGGCATCCAGCAATACATTTAGTTATAAACTCACCTGTGAACTGCTGAGCATAATGTGCTCATGATCCAGTCACCTCCCCACAGCCCCACCTGTGAGCACACGAGGCTTCAGGAAGACATAGATATAAACTGTAATAATCCCTCTACCCTCTTAGGTTTTCACTGCACTTAGTACCCCTGGGATTTTATTTCTGCTAGGCAGGTCCACTGGCTGTTTTTACCATTCAAAACAACATCTAGACCAGGTGTTATGGTTCAGGTCATGACCCCCAAAGGCTTGGTCGTCAGCCTGTGGCGCTGCTGGGAAGTGGTAGAACCTTCAGGCAGTGGGACCCTGTGAAAAGAAATTAGGTCATTTGGTGTGTGCCCTTGGAGAGACTCTGCCTTACTCTCTGTCTACTTCCCAACCACCACAAGCCTAGCAACTTTGCCCCAGCACACTGTGCCTGCTGTCTTGTGATCTGACAAGGCTCAAAGAGACCATCAACTAAAACCTCTGCAACCATAGCCTAATTACCTTTTCTCCTTTTAAGTGCACTTTCTCAGGTATTTTGTCACAGTGGCAGAAAGCTGGCTAGCATGCTGAGCTAAGAGGCTAAGGTGGGAAGTGCCAAGTGTATTTAACGGTGGGTGAGGCATTTTCTTTGGTAGGAGCTTCTTTTCCTGGGTAGCCTCCTATACGTCCATAGTGGTCACTAATAGTTATTAAGAATGCCCTGATTGGAAAAATGTCCTTGCAAATCTGTACCTTTTTCCGTTTCTGAGTGACAGACAATATATTAAACTGTTCTGGAAGGGAAAGTGTTTTAAGCAATTTAGTGCAACTGCTAAATGTTTACTTTCAAACACATATACATGCACACACATACACACTTCTTAAAATATTATGCACATCTTAAAATTAATGTGTTAACACCCTGAGATCAGATGGTACTTAGTATTTTAAAAATAAAATAGTAGTTACATAGCTGTGAAGTGATTATAGCTGCCATCAAATTAGGAATGTAATAGTGAAAAAGAAGCCATTTCCTGATTTATTTCGGAACACCCACAGCAGCAGTTCCATAAGCTGGCTTGGGTTTAGGGTCCTCCATACTTTTAGTCATCTAAAGCGTACTGTAATTGTCACTGTTTTTGAGCAGCGATAAGCGCTCAGAATCTCATGATCATGTTCTTGGTACCCAGGTAAGAGAGGGGCTCGGTCCTTGTGTGTTGAGTTGAATTGAAGGAGCCCATAAGTACAGATTTTTTTTGTCGTGCCTTTCATAGTTTCAGCTGCTTCTACTAAAATCCTTATGATACACTTATGAGCAGAATGAAAAAACTCCATATATGGTGTGATCTCGGTTGTGCTAAATACAGAGTGAAGGCAGTCTCAAATATGTTCATGCTCAGTGTGTGGTAAGGGTGTGGCTTGTTTTGTGTGTTTAAAAACTGTTTTGTGTTGGGCAGGTGGGCCAGTGGGTATGATTTCTGGGTGAGGTGTGAAGCCGTGCCCCACGCTCAAGTGCCCTCTTGACACAGACCTGTGCCCGGTCCTGACTCCCCCTTGTGACTTGTCTCTCCAGTGGCGGAGCTGCTTTGCACCTGTTAAGTGTCCCGTTCCCCAGGGCTCAGTCTGGCTGTGAACATTTACTTTTTCCTTTAACACATGTGAACAGATGGCTAATCTCACCAACCACATCAGGCATAAGGCAAACCAGGTAGACAGGGCCCTGGAACCCAAGGCCAGGTAAACTGCATGCTCAAGTTAAACTACATGCTCAAGCAACCTCAGATCGTGAAAGGACTATAAACAGAGAATATCGCTGAAAACCAGCTCAAGGAAAAGCCTAGTTTACGTTAAGCATGTCTGGTAAGAGACCCCAAAACAGAAGAGTTGGCCAGAAAGCATAGGAATATGCCTGAGAGGAAACTGCATGGCAGAGGCCGAGAGGCAGAGGAGCGATCCGAGGAGTAAAAGACCTGAGCAGCTGTGACATAGCCGAGCTGGGAGAGACGGGCACTGACGGGGAGGAAGCAGGACGGGGCATGGCTGTGACGCGCGGCTCAGGAAAGCCGTGTCGGAGGGATGCCGAGGAGGCAGATGCACAGCAGAAAGGGCCCCGCACACATGCTCAGAGTGCTTGTGACCTCACGCTCGCAGCCTTTCTTCCTAAGGCCTGCCAGCGCCGGGTAGCTGGGTGCCCAGCACCCCTCCTGCTTCAGTAGGAACCTAGTCTACACCACAGGTTTGAATTTGGCTGTTTAGCATTTGGATTCTATTTCAGATCCCAGACACTGGGAGGCTGAGGCAGAAAACAACTCTGTCTCCAAATAAAGAAGGGCTGGAATTATAGGTCAGTGCAAAGGCCTTGGGTTCAATCCCCAGTACCACAAAGAAAAAAAAATGATGGTACATACCCAAGACACACAGATGTTCCATAATACTTGTAATGTACAATGTTGGATTCTATTTCAAATTCTGTTACCAAGTCACTGGGGTGAAGTTTCTTCTTTTGTAATATGGCAAGGCTTTCAACGAGGACCTTAGCACAAGGTATGGCAGTCTTTGGTCATTTGTTTCGTACTGAAATTAGGAATAGTATCTCTCAAAGTATTGCCAGCGTAAGTTAATATGAATAAAGTGATCCTTCAGGCTGTTTTCATAATCCATGTGAATATATCCACTGCAGCAAAGCCCCCATTGTTGTCAGCTGGTGGTTGCACTGGGAAGTTTTCCCATTTGGTCACAGCTCATTACAGAAACTATTATAAGAGAAATGCCCTCGAGTCATCTGCTTGTTTCATTGCCAGCCGCTCTCATTCTCCGATAAGCGTTCTTCCCCTCAGCGAGTGTACTTCACTTGCCATCTATGTGCAGTCACTACAGAGTGAAAACTGTCCTGAACCCGAAGGATGCTGCAGCTCTTTCCTGTGCTGGAATTCTGAAGAAGAATGTACTGACCATTACTTATTCTTTCATGCTTCTTAGATTCTCCTTAAGCCTCTGGTGAAAAATCTGTGAGACAAGATGGCCACAAATAAGCCCAAGGGTCAGAACTCTTTGGCCCTACACAAAGTCATCATGGTGGGCAGTGGTGGTGTGGGCAAGTCGGCCCTGACCCTGCAGTTCATGTATGATGAGGTAAGTGCTGCTTTCATAATGAGTATCATAGTTTGGGCCTTGAGAGAATATTTCTCTGGTTAGGTTTGGCACTGTTTGGGGGGATTCACGAGTCCTACCGGTAATGTTTTCCCACTTGGAAGTTCTGAGTCAACATCTGTACATAACTTGATTTTACAAATTGAACAACTCCAAACACACTCAGCCACCTTATCATTGACAGAGATAGTTGACAGAGGGGCCAAGCACCTTCACTGCGAGAAAGATGGCCTCTTTGGTAACGGTTCTGGAAAAACTGGCTCTCCACTTGCAGAAGATTAAACCTAGACCCATATCTTTCACCATGCACTAAACTAAAATTGAAATGTATTAAAGATCTAAATGTTAAAACAGAAACATTAAATCTGCTGGAAGAGAGGAGAGGTAGAAGACACAGGTGTAGGCAAAGACTTTATGAACAAAACCCCAATCTCATGGGAAATATTACAAAGAATCAATAACTGGGATCTCATCTTATTGAAAACCTTTTTAGGCAGCAAGAGAAACCACCAACAGAGTGAGGAAACAACCCCCAGTGTGGGGAAAAAATTTTGCTAGCTGTTCCTCAGACAGAAGACTAACATCTAGAATATATAAAGAACTCAAAAAAAAAAGAGGAACCCCCCCAAATTTAAAGACCCAATCCAAAAATGGTCATCTGACATGAATAGGTGCTTCTCAGATGAATACAAACAGCAAACGAATATATGCAAAAATATTCAGCATCAATGGCCATTCAAGAAATATGAATTAAAACAATGCTGAGATTCCATCTCACTCCACAAAGAATGGCTATCATCAAGAAATCAACCAGTGCCAAATGCTGGTGGTGCCATGGGGGAAGAAGCCCTTCTCCACTATTGATGAGAATGTAGATTGGTAAAGCCACTGTGGAAAACAGTGTAGAGATTCCTCAAAAAACTAGAAGGACAATTCAGTTCAGCTATTCCCCTTCTTAGTATGTTTCCAAAAGGATCATATCACAGCAATATGTATACACCTATGTTCATAGCATCACAATTTGTAACAGCTAAACTTTGGAAACAGCCCAAATGCCCATGAATGGATAAATGGTTAAATAGGAAGAAAGTGTTCCGATGGGGAGGGGAACAAATGAGGGTGGAGGGCAAAAGCAAATAGGAGAAAAGACTGGAGACGAAGCTTCTGTAAATTAAGGAAAGAGAGGTTGAAGGGAGGGGGTTGGGAAAAAAGGAGCAGGATATGTATGGACAGGTACAAATTCCCTATGATGAGTGTGATCATTGTGTGTATCTAAAATGTACCGGTAAAATTAATTTTTAAAACAAGCAAGCTGAGAACTCAAGATCCTTAAAAACCTTAGGCCCTAGAGGTAAAACAAGAGAGTAATCTAACTTTAGCTTTTTTTATTCGTAGTATTTTAATGGAGAATCCCACCTTAAAGTAATAAAACTGGTGTACATAGATCCTAATTGAGATGAGGTTAACATATAAACATATTCTCTAATCATCTCAATGAAAAAGACAGTTCTTCGATGTGTATTTGGCGTACCACTATGCCCACCATTGAACAGGTGAAGGCCATGTCACGACAGACTAATTCTTGGACAGGTTACAGATTTATGTGCATGTATTTCCGTCAGACTTGATCATCTTTGAGTTAAGGTCTCAGCCAGTATTCAGCAGCATACTCTTGGCCTAGAGAACTGCTACCAAGTCCTGATGGTTAAGAATCTACAGTCTAATGTAAGCATTTAGCCTCAGCTCTGCCTCTCAGTAGAAGCCAGATTTTAGGGTCCCAGTGTTCTCTTTGTTACTCCTCCTAACAGTCCTGCCAGGTAAGTAGTGGTACCCTCACCTAACCCAGAAGTAAACCGAGTCTCAGAGACCCGCCTTGCCCAAGAAGGAGGATCTCTAATAAATAACAAATGTTAAACTCAGTCTTCCGAGGAGAAAAAAAATCCTGTGCGTTTTACTGTGCTGAGTCCTTTCTGTTGCCTGCACATCTGCCCACACATCCTGGCCCTCGCGTCCACTGCTTGTCCTGCTTGTCACTGCTGTAACTGAAAGTCTGGGGGAGGGGGAGATGGAAGTGGTACTTTTAAAGGAAATTACTGATCCATTCTTTCAGTTCTCTTTTCCGTATTTCATTTGGTAGCTAGTCTTCTCTCAAATTAATCCTTATAGGCTGAGCATGATGGCACACGCTTGTAATCCCAGCACTCGGGTGGCTGAGGCAGGTTATGAGTTCAAGGCTAGCCTGGACTACAGATTGGACTCAAGAAGGTCAGCCTGAACTGCATAGCGAGACTCTATCTCAAAAAAGGCCAAAAAAATTAAAATTAAAAGAAAATTCTATGTCAGCTCCTTCTTAACAATAAGGAAGCCCAAAATAAAAATATTCATGTGCCTAACTTCGGACAAATGGTTAAGCATAGTGTTAGCATATAAATACGGTATACTGTTGAGTAATTTTTACAGTTACAGAAATTCTGTGTCCATTTTTAAAATAATTATTTACGAGTATCCACCATGTAATAGACACTCTTCTAGACCGTGGAGATATAGTAATGAGTAGCACACTTAAAGTCCCTGCTGTACGGGGTTAAGTTCTTGTAGCAGGTTATACAGATTACTCAAACCAATAGGAAAGATAGTGGAAGTATGTATAAGAACAGTGAATGTGTGTGTGTTCATATGTTCATATAGCAGTGATGGCAGAAAGTACATCAAGGTGTATCAGATTTGTGGAATTGGTTAAAGGAGTGGGAATGTAAAGTTTCTTAATTATATTATTTTAAAATTCTAAAGTTTGAGAAGAAATCTCAAAGTCAGGATTTGCCCTTCTACAGAGTAGTGTAAATCGCTTTATTGACTAGGTTCCTCTAGAAGAGCCATTTAAGAGAAAAAACAGGGTTAACAGTCCTCTCACTGTTTACCTGAATGTTGACCCTGAAGTTATTTCCTCCGTTCTGGCACAAAACAGTAAATTTAGATTCACATAGAAAGTAGTTCTCATACAATTGATAAAATAATTGTGTAGTATTTTTTGCATATGTAGTGTTTTAGCAAAAAGGAAAAGGCATAATTTTCAAGCTATAAGCAGCCTAGAAGTAATAAATGAGCCCCCTCTTTGCAAATGAGGAAGCTGATTATCTAAAATGAAAGTGAATACTTCATTTTCATGGGGAAACTGAGTAGAGAGCGCACAGGGACCTCTGTATTGGTTTACCCTTTATATGAACGTGTTCATGATTTCAAATTAAGTTTTAACAAGCAAACATGATCATGAAAGAATGGGCGTCTTTCGTGTTTTCTAGTTTGTGGAGGACTACGAGCCTACCAAAGCAGACAGCTACAGGAAGAAGGTTGTGCTGGATGGGGAAGAGGTGCAGATCGATATCTTGGATACAGCTGGCCAGGAGGATTACGCTGCAATCAGAGACAACTATTTCCGGAGCGGGGAGGGCTTCCTCTGTGTCTTCTCCATTACAGAAATGGAGTCCTTTGCAGCCACTGCCGACTTCAGGTATGTTGGCTCTGTCGCTGTGTTCATACTTCAGAAACTTCGACAGCTTTATAGCCTTCCTTGTGCGGGCTGTTTTACAACTGTAGTTTGTAGCAGCCTCAGGTAACCGGTGTCCCTCTATGCATCACTGAACTGTTTAAAGTGCCTCTACCTTCCGGGTGGTTAGTATTCGCAGCATTAGCGAGGAGCCCTCCCTGACTTCAGTCGTTGATTTCTCAGTCCCTGTGTAGCGCTCCCTAAGTGCATTGCCACCCTTCTCACAGTGCAGATGGCCTGCGTTTTAAAAAGAGAAGTGCTGCATTGGTGGTAAGGTCACTGTATGCAGACACACTAGGTTGTATTCTACAGTACATCTTAGTTATTGTTTGCTTACTCAAAACCTAGCATCGGTTTGGTTTGGGGAGAGGGAATTGGTAAATGAAATAGGGGTTCCTTTCCATAAACATAAGAGAAATTTGACATAAAGTTCTTAGTAGTCTTGTGTCTTAGTCACTTTTCTCTGGTTGCTCAGAAAATTTGCCCAGCACCCAAAGTTAAAGGGAAGGTTTATTTAGCTCACAGTTTGTGGAAGTTTTAGTCCATAATTGGCTGGGTGCAAGGCAGGGTGACTTGGCAGAGGGACATCCCAGAGGAGAAACAGTCCATGGTGGCAGAAGACGGCAAAAGCAACAGGAGAGGGAGACAGCCCCTTTCTGTCCCTTACACTGTGTCCAGTGTACTGGGATTAGGACAGTGGCAATCCAGTCAGTGGACCAATACAGCAATCACCCAGTCTTAACCCCAGCTTGCACTACAAACCAGTGACAGGTTCTAGATTCGGCCACCTCCAAAACAACCCTCTGATCCTAGGAATGAGGCTTGGCAGGCACATCTAGGTACAAACCAGAACGTCTTGTATATTTTGCACGCATCATCAAACGTGCCCTTTTCATGGCGTATTTCTATTTCTGTGTTATGTGTCTGCTTTGCTTATGGGAACACAAAAGAAGTACATAATAGTATATATTCACTAATTTCAAAATTTTATGCCTCCCAGTTGAATACGTAAAGTACTTAAGCAAAGCCAGGATGGGACAAAGAAGGAGACACGGCCACAGGCGCTGCATAGAGGATCCAGAGGGAAAGGAGCTCGGAAGCCTTCGTTGAGCCTGAAGAAGGGAATGCGGGCATAGTTGAGAAGCGAAGGCGTTTAGGTGGCTGAGCAGAAACCTGAACTGGGGTGTGGCTGTGCGGAGTGCTCCATCCCGTGTGCTTGGAAGACTCAAGGGCAGGGTTCTGAGAGAACATTCCTGGACAACAGGGTCATTAGGGAACTTTTATTTGTAATGCTGAGTTTGTTGGTTTGTAAAAGGACAGAAATTTCCTCAGTGATGAAGTGCAAAGGGTGGCATATCCTGGTACTTTGTAAGCCCTGGAAACGTGTTCAGTTATGTAAGTGTCAGTGCCTGTTCATTCATTCAGCAAGTGTATGAGAGTTCATTATGTAGCAAGTCCTGTTCTAGGTAATGGAATAAAATTTTGTCACCATAGTTACTAAAGCTGAAGTGGTATCTCAAGAGAATAAGCTATTTTTATGCCGAGAGAGACTCTTGGGCTGTTAGTGTTACAGAAAATAAGGATGATTCATTAGTCTTCTAGTATATCTCCAGTGTGTTGCCCTTCCCATAAATAAAAATGGGCCTGGTGACTCACCAGCAGTGGAAAAGGCACTTTTGAGGAGGTCTGAATGATTGTAGCAGTCACTCCCTGTGGCTGCAGCTTGTGCGCCCCTGCCAGCCCCTCGCAGTAGCCTTCCTGACCGTCTCTGTCACAAAGGCAGGTCCCTCCGGACAGTGCAGCTCTCGCTGCAGCTGAGTTATCACACCGCATCCTTACCCTGAGCTTGGCTTGTGTCTGCTTTTCCTGGTAAGGCAAAGACTCCGCAGAGCAGGTCCAGTTTCTTACCCATCCTGGTATCCCGGCTCCCACCTTGGGCACAGATGCAGTCATAGAACAGTGTGGTACATGTTTACTAGACTCTTGATTGATTTGGAAACTCGTACATTTTGTTGCTCGCTTTCTGTCAAAAATGAAGGTGGATGAGATTATAAAGGGATGTCGTATTCTAAATTCTGAAATAATTTACTGTATTTTAAAGGGATTATAACATTCAGCAAAATGTACATGAAGGTTACAGACATAGCAGTACCATTCTCTGACATCCCAGAAAGTAGCTAATATAACCAGCCTGCTAGCGCAGCAGAATCTTGTCTTCTCAGCTCTGACTGGTAGCCCCGGGTTTTCTGCAGTCATGTGTCTGAGTCTTGGTTGCACTAATTTCAGGCTTGGTCTTGCTATAGTACCTAAGAGTAGCTCAGAAAGTATTTATTAATGAATGAGTGAATGAATGAATGAATGATCATATATACATATAACCAGAAGTGCTGGGTCACGTGCACCTGAGTCACCTCATCCTCCTGTTGGTTAGTGTGACTGAGTGGTAAGTCACTTTTAAAATCTTGGTTCAGGTTTCCAGTCATGAAGGAACCAAGTTAAGAAAGTCACAGCATGGGAGCCAGCCATGGGAGAAGGTTGTGATGGCACCCCGGGTACTCACACAGCCCCTACCATGAGCCAGACCCTGTTCTAAGCACTCACATGATAGTCATCACACACCCCTGTGGAGTGGCTATTGTTCTGGGTTCTAAGATAACACAGTTTCCACATGCTAACATTTTCAGTCAAGGCCATACCTTGGCACCCTAGAGTTGTTGTTATAGGCAGTTTTTCTACATAGTACATAAGATAAAGCTTACAGTTAGTGAAATCTTAAAATTAGAGTTTTAAAAATTATTATCCAAAATTCTAAGTGGTGAAATGGAATCGTAGAGAAGCTAAGAGACTTCTCCCAGGTCTTGCAGTCAGAATCAGCAGAGACCAAAACCTGGAAGGCCTGCTTCTACATGCCTGAGTGTAATGGTGCTGCTATACCAGCTCTTACTAAACTAACGATGATTCTTTTCTAAAACCATATGGCCACCACATGTCATGGTCCTTCAGTGGAATATGTTATCTTTCCGACTTAAAATACAGTCCTGTCCCCTGTTTTTTAATATATTATTTTAAACTTATACTTGAAATACCCTGTGATGATAGCACTGTTTATTTTGTTAGTGTTACTTCTATCCCAACAGAAATAACATTTTTTTCTGAAAGGTAAAATCATCCATATGCGATCACACTTTCTAATCACTATAAGAATGGTGTACCCTGAGGCAGCCTGTAAACTTGCCCTTTGGGGAGTGACATATGACGTGAGATAGCGAGGCAGCCTGTAAGCTTGCCCTGTGGGGCATGGCATGTGACGTGAGAACCTCCCCATAGGACAGACCCCTTGGTACCCAGCACACGTCACAGCTGGGGTCACTCCTGTGAAGAAGTGTTGGTACGCTCAGCCTCCTCCCTCAGGATTTGTGCCCTTAGATAGACCTCATTTTGGGAGCTCCGAGGTATCTAGCATAGAAGTTGCATGTGTTCTCTAGCATTACATTTCTCAGGTCTACACCCTAGTTGTACTTCACTGTGAGTAAGTGAGCATGATTTCCGGGTACCTCCACTTCCTTACCTGTAGAATGGGAATAATAGTACTAGTGCCACAGGTTTGGTGTGAGGAGTGAGTGAGACAGTGTATGTAACACGCTCTAGTCAGCGCTTCGCCCTTGGCGAGTTCCAAGCCCAGTGTTCTTGGCAATGGGGTGCTCATGGGTGGAGTTGAGGAAATGCTGCCCGGGAGCTCAAAACTGCCACTCTGAAGATGAAGTTGTGATGAAGATTTTGACTGTAAGAGCTTAGAAGAATCAAATGTATTTTGCTGAACTGCCATTCAAATAGTCCATTAATTTTCACATTTTTCTCTTAAAAATACTAATTTCCTGGTAGCTTCAGCCTCTCTCAGTAATTTCAAAGGCAAAATGTAGCTAACATAGCAAGATAGTAGATCTAAATCTTACAAAATTTCTTCCTCTAAATAATCATAAGAACAACTAACAATGAATATTCACTGTGGTCGCACGTAATTATAAGCATTTTACATTGAATCATTATAGCAACCATATGAGGATGGTGTTGCTGGTCCCATTCGATGGCTAAGGAAACAGGGAAAGGAGGACTTTGCTCAGTCACATGAAGTGCAAGAGCCAGGGTGCTTTAAATTGGTGTCACTTTCACAGTATGTAACTCATCTCTCAGTGCAAAAGCTGTGTGCGCTCAGGAGCTGTTCCCGATCATTTCTGCCACGTGTGGGGCTTTAAAAACGTTTTGTGGGACCTTTGATGTAGCATAATAGTGTTGTCTTCCCAAAAACCCATAACCCAGTGAGATCATGAGGAAGACACTACACAAATCTCAACAGAGAGACATTCTGCAAATTACCTAGCCAGCCCTCGGAACTGTCCAGGACATCAAACACAAGGCAATCTGAGAGTTGTCACAGCCGTGTGAAGTCTAAGGAGACTAAATGTCACATGGAATCTCGATGGAGACACTGTCAGCAAGAGTGTAGAAGAACAAGAAAGTATGGTAGAAGGGCGATGTGGTGATTATCTGTCACACTTATGACCAAACAACAGAAAAAAACCAGAGGCTCACATATAAATGTATGATCCATGGTAGTCAGTGAAGCCACAGAAAAAAAGATTAGTTAAAAACTAAGAATGTCACATGAAGTTTGGACTTGCACGATCAGTGCGCTCACTGTGGCGTCCGCATCCCTACTGATACAAGATGTTAGCGTGGGGAGAGTGGGTATGTACTAGGCCTGAACTCTCTGTACCATCCTCACAGCTTTTCTCTAAGTGTAAAACCCTTCCAAAGCTGGACCTGATGGTGCCCACCTGTAATCGTAGCACTCAAGAGGCTGAGACAGGAGGATCACGAGTTCAAGGCCAGCCTGAACTACATAGCAAGACCCTGTCTTGAATAAATAAATAAATACATGTATACACACATACCTAACTAACCCCTCCAAAATAAGAGTTTATTTTTGAAAAAAGCATTTAGGGGAAGTTGCGTTGGGCTCATTTTGCCCCTCATCTCCACGTTACATTGTCCAATTGGTGTGGTTTTCCATTCTTTCTGAAGTGAATGTGTTTCTCGAAGAATCGGTGGTAGAATACAGAAGAAATACTTAGTTTCCACCATGTAGTAGGTAAACCTGTTGTTGCTGTGTAGAAACAAGCAAGTACAAATAAATGCTGATTGCAGATGACTGGCTGTTAAGGTGCTATTGTAACACGTGGAAGTCTGTTCATATTTCTCCCTCCTTTTCTCTTGTCCAGGGAGCAGATTTTAAGAGTAAAGGAAGATGAAAATGTTCCATTTCTACTGGTTGGTAACAAGTCAGATTTAGAAGATAAAAGGCAGGTTTCAGTAGAAGAGGCCAAAAACAGAGCCGATCAGTGGAATGTGAACTATGTGGAAACATCTGCGAAGACGCGAGCTAACGTGGACAAGGTAAAGCACGGCGCTCCTTGCTACTGCGCCCTGTTAAAGCGGGATCCATTTGCTTTAAGCCACCTCCATTCTGTACAGTCTGTGTGACTCAAACGGAAACTTAATACTTGTTGATTTTATCATCCTGAGTGTGTAAGTACACTGTGTGTACGAATCTCTTCCTTCTTGTTCTCAGTCTCCCAGGGGACTTTAAAACATGAGACACTAACAGCAAAATGTACTTCTGTTTTTAGCGTTGATAGCTTGCCTGGCTTTTTTCTTACCCTGCGTAGTTTGGAAGGAATTGTGTAAGTCTCAGCACGCTCGCCCTAACCGGCCTCCCCACTGGCCTGGCGCCTGCCGGGACCTGTTTAAGCTCTCAAAAGTGAACATGGCTCCAAAGCTGAAGGAAGAAAGATGATGCAATCTTCCCCAGAAGAGGGAATCTAAGATCTCTTAGCACAGTTATGTTCCTTACCTTTGGCCTTCATTCATTTCTCCTGGAGTGGGGAGGAGGTCACCTCCCGGCCCCATCTTCCTGTGTGGTAGGCAGCCTTCCTGGGACTGTGTGGAGTCCCTCCAGGTTTCAGGTGCCTCGTATCCTGTGCCTGAGACCCTCAGGATGAGCCAGGCTCCCTCAGGGTAAGGAGCCAAGTGCCCAGAGACCTCAGATGGAGCCTCATCAGCCCCCACAGCAGCGTCTTCTAAGCTCCAGCGCGTGACCCATTGCCTGCAAAGCTTGCTGAACACACGCCCTTGGGCCTTGCCCCTGAGGTTTTGCTTCTCTCGGGCTGGGATGGGGCCTAAGAATCGGGGTCCTGGCAAGTCTCAGGCAATACAGACTGCACTGATGCTTAGAGTCAGACTGTCTGGGGCCTCAGGTGCTTGTGGACAGAGCTGCTTGTACCTCTAGCTCCACAGGTCTGGCCCAGGAAGCAATTCTCTTGCTGTAGGTCTCAAGACAGTGTCACCATGCTTACCTAATTAATTTTTTTAGTCACATGGTCCAAGATATCTACAAAATGAGTGCTACAAGATTTCTGTTAGTGTAACATACTGATGTTCTCAGTCAGGCCAGTTTTTTAAGTATTTATGAAGACTAAATATGTTCAGAGCCAGATACGGTGGCAAATGCTTATAATCCTGCCTCTTGAGAGGTTGAGGCAGAAAGACTGCAAGTTCGAGATCAGCCTGAACTACAAAGTTCATGCTCATCTGTGCTACAGAGCAGGAACCTGTATCAGAAATTTGAAGGAAAAAAAAAGATTCAGTATGTGTCTTGTTTACTTTTCTCTCGTTGTTGGGGAAAATACCTGTTGCCCAAAATGAAGGAAGGAAAGGTTTATTTAGCTCATGGTCTGTGGAGGTTTCAGTCCATACTCAGCTGGCTCCAAGGCAGAGTGGCACATGGCAGAGGGCAACAGTTCATGTCGTTGGAAGAGAGCAAAAGCAGCCGCACAATAAAGAGAACAGGCCTCTTTCCCTCCCTTATGTTATATGCAAGCGACCCGCCCCAACGTGGGTGCAGCACTCATGCCCGTAATCCCAGCCCTGGACCATGGATCAGTCATAAATTGTGGAAGCCGCCCCATGACTGTATGGGCTTTGGGGGACATCCTGACACAAGCCATAATAGTATGTTTGGGCTTTTGGAAGACCACACTGAACATGACCACAGCACATACATACTTCGTTTCCTTCTGGTTGATGTTTTGGACAGATTGTAGAACACAGTACAAAAACAATTTGAACTAAGGCAAATGTGGAGGAGAGACAGCGGGGTAACTGTCCACAGGCAGTAAAGCCATGTGTTGCTACGGCCCATGTGGTGATCACCTGCTAGTCTCCCAGGCCCTGGGAAAGGTGGAGGGTGCGTGATCAGAGCTCGTCACAGGACCAGAAGATGACCAGCAATCCAGTGGGGTTTCGAAATGGTCCAAAAATAGGAGCAGACATGTTGCAGAAAATGCAGAGGCTTTTAAACTTGAAGTTCAGTCTCACTTTTAAAAAGGGAAGTATTATTTTAAAACATAATAACTTTTCTAGCCTGCATCTCCTGTCATTTCCTAACTTTTCCCAAAACCAGTTCCCAAGACTTCTGCACCAGCGGTCAGGTATAGTCACAGCAATGACCTCACTTCTTTGGTACCAGTGTTCTGTATTAATCAGTTTTCTCTTTAGTGGGAAACATACCTGACACCCACAAGTTTAATTTGGCTCACATTTTTGGGGATTCAGTCCCTGGGTAGCTGGCTCCAAGGCAGAAGTATCCTGGTAAAACAGTGTGGAGCAGAGGTGCTTACTTCCTGTGAGCCTGGAAGCAGAGCAGGAGAACACGGCCAAAGGGCTAGAGAGGAAGGGGGAAGGGACCAGCCACAGTGACCACGGTCGTGACTCCACGACATACCCAGAAGCAGAAGCGGGCTGTGCTAAGCCCCTAGGTAGCTTCACACCAATGAAGGTAACATAGTTAAGCTTCCCCACCACAGAATTAGGAGAAGTGAAGGGGTCACATTCTGCCCTTATTCTGTACTCCTCCCTCCCTCCAATAAACAGTGCTAACCGGGGTGTATCGTTCGGGATGTTAAAGCAAGTACTTGCCTTTTTTTTTTGTTTACAGGGAGTGTGTGTGTGTGTTTTCTGGTTTGTGTTTTACACTTCACAAGTAAATCTTACAATTTTTTCAATGCCATTGCATATAAATGTTCGCACATTCTTTTTAAAACCTATAGAGTATTCCATAGTTAGGCTTTTCTGTAACACAACCATTTTCCTCTTAGTGGCATTTTGGGTGTTCATAGTTTTGTTGTTGTTACAAACACTACAGTGACCTCTGTGTGTGTGTACAACTACTCAAGAGAAAAGACTCCAGGGCCTTTTGTGCTCCGTGACCAGTTACCCTGCAGAAGGCTGCCCCCGGATCCCGCCACCTATACGTGAGGAAGTCCTTTCCACTCAGCTTTGCCAAACCCAATTCCAGCAGCCTTTAAAAATCGCCAGTGGGAAGCGCAAAACACCGTTTTGTGCTTCCTGATTCCAGCCGAGGCTGCACATCTTTTGACTGATTCTCTGGCCTGAAATACCTTTCCTCTGGCTGCTTATCGAATGGCTTCTTTATCTTTTTGATTCTTAAGTCTGATTTATATTAAGGACATGAACCCTTTGTCCTTGTAGGCCCACTGTAAATACTGTCTCCTAATCTGTCTCACTTCTTTTTACTTGGCTTGCTTTGTCTTTTGCCATGGAAAGACATTAAAGATAATGTCAACCATGTTGGAATTTCCCTTTTTGATTTCTGACTTCTCTGGCTGGCTTCCTAGCATTCTAAACTTTTCAAAAACTATGTAGGCTTTTACTTTCTTTTTCATTGTTTTCTATAAGAGACTTAATGTACTTGATTACATTATGAACTTGTACATTTGTTTTCTCTGGTTTTATTTTGGTTGGTGTGAGAACAAGGATTTCCTATTCTCTCTGGTCCAGAATTAGAAAAGCCAATTTTTGTGTTACAGTGAAGTAGGAAGAGAGAGACCAGGACAAGAGGAGAGGCGGAAGAGGAAGGGAGGAAAAGGGGGCGAAGAGTAATTGGATTGTGTTAAGGTTGGAAGAAGCGCAGTGCTCAGGGGACTGCTGTTTGCTTGGTTCATCAAAACCGGGGCTTTACTCCTGTCCCCAGTTCCTTGTTCCCTCACTTGGCAGTCAGCACAGGACTTCCTGTAGCTTTAACTCATTAAATTAGCTGACACAGACATTAAAAGTTTCCAGTGTATTTCCTAGTGTGAATGGCCTGGGTAGTTTCTAATAGGGATACATTGGAAGTTTATTGCAGAGACTCACAAAAATTAGAAATTAAGCCGCCTCATAATAGCCTTTTCACAGTGGGGTGTGGACATTAGAAAGCAGTCCTGGAGTCCACAGGAAACTTCCTTCAGTGGGAGTGGAGGCTTCTGGGCCCAGCTCAGCCACAGCAGCCTGAGGTAGAGGTCGTAAAATCCCTTCCCCAGTAGGTGGGGGTTGTACGTCAGCACTGTGTTTCAGCCTGTTGCATTTGTGTGGCTGTGTGTGTGTGTGGCTATATATGTGTGTAGCTGTGTGTGTGTGTGTGTGTGTGTGTGTGTGTGTGTGTGTGTGGCTGTGCGTGTGTGTGTGTGGCTGTGTGCGTGCACGCTTGCGTTCCCTTTTCCCTCTGTGTGTGCCCCTTGGTGTGGCTCTTGTGTCCCTTTGGCTCAGTTCCTTAGTCTCTGAGGATATTCTCACTTGCTGATGGGAAATTTATATTTCTTGCTGCAGATCAGGATCCAGCCATTTGGGTCATCATTTCCTTGTGGCCCATTCAGTGAAAAGTGGTAAGAAATGGATAGTATTTTTTTAAAGCTGGTGTAGTGACACACACCTATAATCCCAGCACTCAAGAGGCCGGCCAGGAGGATCATTATGAGTTCAAGGCCAGCCTGGGCTACATAGCGAGTTCAAGGCCAGCCTGAGACATATTTGAGTCAGAGACCCTGGCTCAAATAACAAACAACAAAGTAAAAAACCCTCACAGGCTCATACTGTTACTTCTAACTCAAATTTAGCTTTTCTGGTTTCTACAGAACTCTGATTTTACCTGTGTATGTTCCTCTTGCTCTAGGAATCTCGGTTCCTACACCGCATTACCGCAGTTGCTTACTCGCGATGCCCTAGTGTTCTTACGGGACCCTCGCTTGTTACTGATCTGTGCTAACACGGGCACTCTCTGTGCTGTGTTTCAGAGACCCTTGAAGCAATTCTTTCCTCTCCCTGGTTGTGTCACCAGTTCAGAGTACAGTCCATCTGTACTGTTGTGCTTTTATGTTTCCAAAGTAGAAATTACAGGATAAGTGTATTCAGAGACCCCACCCCCACCCCCTCTGCTGCTTCCCCCTTCTCTTAAAAATGAAATTGCTGGTGCTTTGGGCTGCTTCTCTCGCTCACTGCTTGCATGTTTAGAGGCCGCCAGATGCACACGGCCTGTTCTGCTCCTGCTCCGTCAGTGTCTGCTGTGGAGCCAGAGTTGTGCCAGAAAGCGCTGCTTGTTTGTGATGGATTACTTTACTTGGAGCATTCCTTGTCTTTCATAGCTTTCTTGTTTGTGGTCTTTTTAGTCTATAAATAATAACTGAATTAAAAAGAAATACAGAAGCGCAAACCTTCGAAGTTTCTCACCCACTGCCACACACACTCACGCTTCATTGTTAGGAGTATGAGTCCTTCTCGGCCCTTCTCTTTTAGAGAACATGTATAACTGAAATTTAACTTTTGAATGATGACAGTAGTGACTTACAGTTATTATGTTAATCTCATTTTTTGTCAACACCTAGACATCGGACAAACATTGTCAAATTGTCAAATACAGTCCAACCAAGTGTCTAATATCAAAATAATAAAGAAAGCCCCTGCCTGAGGAAAATAATGTACTAAATTTAATAATTAAATTTTTACTCAATATAATTTTATTGAACAAATTATTAAATATGAATTAAAATGCATTTATCGATAAAGTACTCAAGAATAATCCATTTTGAGTTTTATCTTTAGCACTATTACTTTGTAGCACATTGGTTTTGTCTTGAAAACTGGAATAGAAAGACCAGGTATTCTGTGAACATTTTTACCAAAAAGTATCATTCAGAAAAGCTTCTAGTTTTCCCAGGTTGTCAGGATACCAGAGAAGCAGACTTGGGTCTTTTTTTTTTTTTTTTTTTTTTGCTTTTGGTTTTGGGTGGGGTTTTTTTTTTTGTCTTTTTGAGACAGGGTCTCGCCATGCAGTTCAGGCTGCCCTTGAGCTCACTTTGTAACCCAGGCTGGTCTCAAACTTTCAACGATCTTCCTACCTCAGCCTCCTTAGTGCTGGGATTACAGGCGTGCGCCACCATGCCCAGCTGGACTTGGGTTTTGGGCTGTGTTCTCCCTGTCCTTCCCTGTGAGAGCCCTGAGAGCTCAGCTGATGCAGGGGGCAGAGCGCTCACGAAGTCCAGCGCACGGCCCAGTGACCTGGGGGCGGGGAGGGCTCAAAGATGTTCGTTCTTCCACGACCCCCCAAGTTTCCTCCGTGATCCAGAAAAGCACCAAGTTCATATTACCTGTTTGCTTTACTTACCCTGCTTTCTTCTTCCTAGGTATTTTTTGATCTAATGAGGGAAATTCGAGCCAGAAAGATGGAAGACAGCAAAGAAAAGAACGGAAAAAAGAAGAGGAAAAGTTTAGCCAAGAGAATCAGAGAAAGATGCTGCATTTTATAATCAAAACCCAAACTTCTTTCTTATCTTGACCATACTAATAAATATAATTTATAAGCATTGCCATCGAAGGCCCAATTGACTGAAATTACTTTAACATTTTTGGAAATTGTTATGTATCACTAAAAGCATGAATTGGAACTGCACTGAAAGTCAAAATCACTTAAAAAAAGAAATTAATGTGGCTTCACCAAGAAGCAAAGTTCAACCTATTTCATAATTGCTTACCTTTACCACGGTCCTGAATGTAGCGTGTGAGCTTGTATTTCTCGGGCAGTGTTTCTTGAACTGTTCAATAAAGAGATGAAACGGGGGGTGGGGAATGGAGGAAAGGCCACTTCCTCTGGCGTTTATTATAAAGCTTAAATTTTATATCATTTTAAAAATGCCCTGGTCTCCTACTGCCTTGAAAAATGACAATTGTAAACATAACAGTGAAGCTGTACCACTTTTTTAACCATTGTTATGCAAAATAGAGAAGAAAAAGTTCTGGCCTGGCTGTTGCATATGTAGTTAAACTGGGAGCAACTTATCTGTGAATCTGCATTAACTGCCTGGTGACTAACTTAGAAAAGTGGCGTAAAATCTGTACCTGGAAATTTCTGAATATGCCTTAATTTAGAAAACAAAAACTTTCTGGTCACCTCATTCCGGATGTGTTCTCGCTGGTACCAGGGGTCCCCCCCTAGTCCCCTGCATCCTGGTGAGAGATCTGATCTTGCCTAGATGCAGGGCAGCTTGTGTATAGAAGACTCTTGAGAAATGACTGTCTGCCAGGAGTCTGTCCAAATTCAAAACTGTGTGCCATACTCTGGTACTTGAAAATACAAGGTCCAGAGCTCTTTGATTGCTTTTAATAAACTATAAGGTAGTAAGGATGCTGGGCTGGCATAGACTTGTAAGATAATTTTAGCCTACCAGGATTCTGTACCAGTTATGTTTGAGTGAACCCTTTTCCTCTCTCTAAAGATGCTGGCCCCTGGAAATGACCTCCTGCGAGTAGTGAGCTAATCTGTATTAAGTTCTTTGTCTCCGGGAGCCGGGCACAGGGAAGGCACCTGCGGTGCTGCTGCGCTGTGTGCTAGAATGCTCCGGGAAGTGCTTGTTCTTGCCGCCTCTTCATGTCTAAGTTCATACTCATGAGACTACGGTTTGGCTCTAGGGGAGTTACGAGAACTATTTGTAGTCTGTCTCTGTTCATAATGAACGCCATAGCTACATTTTCCTAAAGTCAGCATCAACCAGTCAAGCCCAGTTACAATGCAGAAAATATGTTTGGCACACAGACCAGACGCCAGGCTGTCTCCGCTGGGTGGCGTTCCCACCGGAAGAAGTGTAGGGCACTCTGGGAACATGATGTCAGTGGGAAATACACCACTGTCCATTTCCTCTTCCTCTTTGGAATGAGACTAAGGTGATTCAGCAAAGTTTTCCTTCCTCAGTGTTCAGTCTTTGTTTCAGCAGATCAGAGATGTGTTCAGGCTTTCCAGGTAACAGGCGTGTGTGTAAAGTTATCAAGAACAGGCTCTTTAGGAACTCGGCTCTTCAGCTCTCCCATCCGGCTTGTCCTGTTAAACATCTGTCCATGAAGGGTTTAAGATGTCCATCTTTCATTTCGTATTTCTCCTAGGCTATGCCACGTGCAGAATCCAAGTTACCGCTGTAACCCGGGCAGCAGGCCCAGCGCTCTCCGTGTGTACTTGTTGCAGTCTCACTGAACCAGGGGACCTAACCACTAACATTGTGACTTTGCTTTGAGACCGTTCCTCTCCTGGGTACTGAGGTGCTATGAAGCCAACTGACAAAGATGCATCCCATGTCTTAGGCTGATGCCACTACCCGATTTGTTTATTTGCAATTTGAGCCATTTAAAGACCAATAAACTTCCTTTTTTAAAATGTCTGTGGTGTTACTTGATGTTTACAATATACTATTAAATCTAATCATTCAATGGGAGGGTACTGGGAATCGAACTCAGGATGTCGCACTGCCAGGCAGGCACCATGCCACTGAGCCATATCCCTGGCCCTAACAGAGGCATTTGTATCAGACATTGAGAAACTAAATCTTTTGAACCATCACTTTGAGGGCTTCCTTTGTATAATGCCACATTTCCTAAATAACAGTGTCATCAGCTCAAATCAACACTCAGACGTGGGAGACTCCCACAGGCACAGTTACATGGAAGGTGCTTGTTACATTGTCCTGAAAATAACAAATGTGGGCGTTGCTATTGGAGTGCTGCTAACCTGTAGGTGCTACAGGGGTTGAACCTAGTGCTTTATGCATGTGAGCAAGTACCCCAGAGCTGAGCTACATCCCTGGCCCTTTTTTATTTTGAGATGGAATCCCACTAAGTAGCCCGTGCTGACCTCAAACTCAAGACACTCCTGCCTCAGCCTCTTGAGTAGTAGAGATCACATGTATGTGCCACCATCCAGCTCATTTTCTAATCGGAGTGACCTCCCCCAGAGAATTTCTGAATCATGACAGGAGCACGCCCTTGTACTATTCTATGAAGGTGTTTCACATTTGTTTCATGAGAAGTGATGACCTATTAACTAACAAATAGCCTCCAAGTTAGAAACCAGGTGGTCCAGTATTGAGCACACCCTTTCACAATCTAGTTCCCTTTAATATCTTAAAAGCAGTACTAGGATGAATACATTTAAGTAACCATCAGCATGACTCCAATTTCACTGTATGATGGTAAATTCTAATCTCAATGCCATGTCTCAAAATTTTGTGACTAGGGCAAAAACCAGAGTTTGGTAATCTTAAGGGTAAATTATCAAAATATTTACCAAAATTCCTGCAGGACCCTCAGAGTAGTCCTGTTTATCTAACCCAGTGTTAGAAGTCTTCTGCAGATTGCATTTGGAGGTCTTCATGTGCTTTGTGTTGGGGGGGGGGTTTTGGGCAGACTGTTGTGGACGCAGGTGTTGCCGGGGAGAATTAGTGAAATGTGAGCTGGGCATCGTAGAACTTCACCCTGAGGACCAGTGCGCCCCACGCACGGGCGTACGAAGCCATAAGCAGGTCAGAAGCCAGGCGTGGTGATGCACACCTGTAATCTCAGCTCCTTGTCTACATTCGTAATGAAGAACATCATAGCCACATCTTTCTAAAGTCAGCATCGGCTGCCGGGCAGGAAGCAAGAGGATGGCAAGCTCAAGGCCAGACTGGGAAATTTAGTGAGACCCTGTCTCAAAAAGTGTTGACTGGATAGGGCAGTACAGTCTTGTGATCTCAGCCATAAGGGAGCCTGAGGCAGGATTCTAAATTTGAGTGCCCCCTGGCCAATTTAATGACACCCTGTCTAAATAAATAAATGGGCTGGGGATACAACTTAAGTTAGAGGGAGACTAAGCCTGCTTATCCTTGAACTCTGTCTCCTTGCTGTGGGATAGGCCCCCAATCCATTTAATGGCAAAACAAAGAAACACCTATGTGTAAGACACTGTATGTATGCGTATTTCAATTCACTAAATCCAAAGAGAGAAATGCCCTTGTTAGCCCTTGTTTTGCATATGAAGATTCTAAGACACAGAGATGTCACCAAGGGCATAGGGCTGGTGTCCCCTCACTGAGACTGGGGCCAGGGGTTGGCCTAAGTCCATTCCCTGGCTTCACCAGTGGAGAGGCAACAAGGCCCAGACTCTAGTTAACTATTTCCTTAACCTGTGCAAAGGTGAGAACCACCCAAGTTCTCACACTCATCAGTACAGAACTTCAGCAAACTTGCAGAAGTTGCCGCTGCACACCTGGCTTCTGCTGCAGCCCGTCTGCTGTGTGCCAACCCACTTGGGCTGCAGATCCAGCACCCAGCTGGAGGGAAAACCTTGCCTAGTGCCCAGTTGGGATATCAGGCCTGCCTGTGCATCAGTACCCAGGCGGCGTGCCTCTGCCAGCCCGGAGCTCCCGTTCTTTATTTAACTGAAAAATAACATCCTCGTCCATTCTCCTGGAGCTCTGTCGTGCTGTGGTACGGGACTGCCTGTAGATGCTCGGCAAGCAGGCGGAGAGGGAGCTGTGTTCTCCATCAGCACCGGGAGCATGCCCAGGAAGGGAGCGGAGAGCCCTCGACAGCTGTTTCTGGCGGGCTCTGGGCCAGTGATGGTTAATCTGATAGGACTGAGATTGCTTTTGTCAGAAGCCCCAAAGAAACAGAACAGCTACAGCTGTTAGGTACTTAGAAGCATCTGACAGTGAGACAGTACTCCCAAGGGCGCAAGGGGTGAAGAGCCAGGAAGGAAGCTGAGCTCAGTGAACTGAAGGGCAGGAGCTCGCCTAAGAGCTCAGTCCCGCTGAGCCCCTGTGGGTGTGTGGTGGCACGGCAGGTGCCTTTCCGGTGAGTGGCGGCCTCAGACGCCGACTGCTGCATGTAGACTTGACATCGTCAGGACTGCTACAGGAACAAAGGACAAACTCCTGGGCCCTGCGCCTTTCACTCATTAAAACGTGATTTGTGTTTCCTTTGACAGATTTGAGAAGATTGATGCTGCAGTCCCTGACTCTTCACCGGCCCTTCCAGACACCCAAAGAGTAATGACGAGCAGAAAAAGCTTGACCTTTAATTTGTCCTTTATTCTGTAGAACTTTGGATATAGGTGTGTTACTCGTGAAAGAAATGTCGGCGGAACAAAGTTTATTAGCCCTAGACTTACCTGACCTGCCTCATCTCTCTTCACGATGGAGGACACTAAGGTCAGAGTGACTACAGTGCCAGGAGGCCGAGGGACCCTGAAAGTCCCTGGCTGATGCCCCAGTCCAGTGGTCACCTGAGTCCCAGGAGCAGCAGAGTCTCACATGTCTGAAACTGCCCCAATCTTTTCATGAGAACAGAATCACCCCCACCCCCACCCCCACCCTCACCCCAAGTCATAGGATTCCACCAGAGCTTGGAAACCAGGCTGGAGTTCACGACCCTGGCCCCGATCCCATTCCGCTAACCATGTGTGTGGGGGCCAGTCTGACCCTCCACTGGAGCGCCCCTTCCAGCTGCGCCCCAGGAGAAGCCCTTATCTTATTTCCAACTAAAGCTTTTTCCCTGTAAATGTGTGCTTTGTTTTGGTTTTGATTTTTTGAGGCAGGGTCTCACTGTGTGGTTCAGGCTGGCCTTGAACTCACAGCAATCCTCCTGTCTCAGCCTCCTGAGTGCTGGGATTACAGGCGTGCACCGCCACACACTGCCAAATTTGTGCTTTGCTATTCATTTCCATTTCCTCAACAGCAAGGGCCCATGCTACCGGGCACAGTCCGACCTTTGTAAAGGATGCCAGAGTCGGTGGAAAGCTTTTGTAGATGGTTCTCGTAGGGTCCTAGAAGTTGTCCAGGCAGGGATGGTGGAAGCCAGGATACAGATTAAAAGAAAGAGCTTGCATAGCACGACACACTATAATGAAGGACCAGAATTCCGGCACAGGTCTCCTGTCCTCTAAGTCCAGCTTTTGCCATTTACATTTCACATTTCCAGGGAGACTGAAAGCTCTCTGTTTTTTATTATTTTTTAAAGTTTTATTTTCTTGTACTGGGGACTGAACCCACGAGCTCATGCATGCTAAGCAGTGCTCCACCATGGAGCAGCTCCACCCCATGCTTTTTGAGTTTGATCTTAAAACAGGCTCTTTCTATGTTGCTGAGGCCAGGCTTGAACTTGTGACCTTCCTGCCTCAGCCTTCCAACCAGCCAGGACTGCAGGTGTGCACCACCAGACCCACCCTGAGGGGTTCAAATGGAGAGCCTGAGTTTTCCCAGAGCCTGATGAATTCAAACCCAAACATGGTCTCCTTCCCTCCTCACTGGGCCTTGAGGAACTTCTGTGAACTTTGAAGTTCTTGATTGTGAAACAGGCATTTGTTGCCTAACTCCAAGAGTTATTATGAGGATTATATGAAGATTAAGCTATTTTTATTTTATGGCATCTATTTTCTCAAGTGCAGAGGAAAATATTAACTGTGCCCGGGCCCCTGTTCTCAATAAAAGCTGTTTTAGGGTGACATTCCGCTCTGCACTGATTAAATCTTGAAGAACCTCTTGAGTCGGTAGAGTTCTGGTAAAGGAAGAACTCGGTGGCCCATAGGAGGCCACAGCTGAAGGGGCTAGATTGGGAACTCTGTCCTGCATCACTGCTGAGTCCTCCCTGCTTTTTCTACCCTACCCCAGCTTACTCTGCCAATTTTTTTTAAAGATACTTTTGAAAAGAAAGAAGAGGGCTAGCATGGACAGAAACAAAACAGCTAAGCTCTTAGTTTCTGAGGGATGCGTCCAAGATGACCCTCAGCTAGGCTAGTAGGTGTCATTCCTGAGGGCTCAGTTACATATGATACCTGGATCTCAAGTTACATCACCTCCCTATAATCCTAGCACTTGCGAGGCTGAGGCAGGAGAATCACTGCAAATTAGGAGCCAGCCTGGGCTACATAGCAAGTTCAAGGTCAGCCCTTGTCTCAAAAAAAGAGGCAAGAAAGAAAGAGAAAACAAATTTTAAAAAGGTGTACCTCGCCGTGGAGATAGATGTCTTCAGAGAGGTAAGCAGGGAAGATGTGAGACCTGGACCATGGAGGGGGGGGCAAAGGTGAGGAGCCCTCAAGTAGGGGGTGAAGACTTGATGAACAGGAGTCCCCTGTTAAGGACTGACAGAACAGTACTGTAGTTTCATCCTGGTGGTGGAGATACAAATTCCTACTGAGGATAAAATTACGGTGGAGAACATCCTTACCCACAAATTAGTGCAGTTCTGCTATTTTTTTCTTTTTAAGTGGTGAAATAAAACCCACAGTTTAGAGCAGTAATGAGCCAATATCAATTTCCTGATTTTGACATTGTACGGCACCTAAGTAAAATGTCGCCATTGGAGGAAAGGGACTCTGCTGCATTAATTTGGCAATTCCAGGCAAGCCTATAATTATTTCCAAATAAAAAGTTTAAAATAGAATTAAAGTTACCCACAATTTAAATGCTTCCTCCCCTGAAGTGGAGATTTCTCCATTTGCTAGAGTTTAAAATAGAGGCTGGATGGCTCTGGAACACTAGAGAGTGTGTGTGTGTGTGTGTGTGTGTGTGTGTGTGTGTGTGTCCACACAGACATGCATGTGGTTAGGAGCTGACAACTGGAAAGACTTCTAGGATCTGCTACTTTTCAAATTATCCAACCCCTCTACTTCGGAATGGAGGTCTGAGCATCACCTGAAATGTGGTCACCGAGCTCTGGGTTCCAGGCAACCTTTAGCACTTTATTTTCCAGGGCGACCTGAAAAGCTCGGTTGAGCTGTTTTCTGGACAAATCCAGCTCTGGCCTCCCATCATCACCCAGCCACAGCCCCGGCCCCAGCCCCAGGGTGTACACAGTGAGGCTTGGGCGGACCAAATGGCTCTTTCCAGACCCGTCTTTGGTAAGAGACAGTAGCTTCCAGTTCCGTGAGCCCTCTGAAGCTGGAGACTGAGTCATTCTTTCCTTCGAGCTCCTTATGCTGCCCCTGGGACGTGGCCCCTCTACATGCCAATGAGTTTTCAACCCCAGCTGTGCATTGGTTTGGTTTTGTTTACTATGTGGAGACAGGGTCTCACTAAACTGTTAAGTTGATAAGGTTTGGTTTGAGCTTCCGATTCCCCTGCCTGGACTTCCAAGAGTGCTGGGATTATAGGCAGCTGGCTCCGTACCTGCTTGCACTAAAGCTTTTTAAAAACTGGGTAGTTCTAGCTCCATGCCAGACCAGTTGAATGGAAGTTTTGATGTTTTCCTTGCCTTCCTATTTGATAGTATCCTTAACGTCACTCTTAGGCCGCACATCTCAGTGGTGCAGCACAATAGCATAACCAGGAAATCCACGTTGACACATTACTGTTCTACGTTACAATTTTTTTTCATCACTTAAACTGCAGTGAGTCCAGAATTTTGCCCTTACATCGGGCTCAGCCATGAATTTCTGAGGGGTGCATCTGAGATGACCCTCAGCTAGACTGGTAGGTGTCATTCCTAAGGACTAAGTTACATATGATACCTAGATCTTAAGCTTTAGGCTTATCTAAGCCTCTACAAAATTAATTATTTTATCTATTTTAATGTGAGAACATAATAAACAAGAATCAAAAAGTATGAAGAAATGTATTGTACAGTGAACAGAAAGTCTCCTTGCCTCCCCAGCTAAGGGCCACTGTTTACACCAGTTTCTAGCATTTCCTTTTTTTTTGGTTCCAGGAATCAAACTCAGAACCTTGTGCTTACCAGGCAGGCTGCTGAGCTATATCCCCGGCCCTAGCATTTCCTCCTGCATGGCATGTCTGCCTTGGTTCCCTACATACTGACACAGAGCACAGAGATGCACTTTAGAACACAGACCCCGTATGTGCTTTAACGTGTTGGTAAATGGTAAATTTAGGAAATACTGCAATCACAGTGCATATTACAATAGTAATAAGCTCTGAATGTTTCCTCAAACTTATTTGAACACAAAACTCTTCTTTGGGAGGAGATGCCTAAAGACTTTCCCTAGTATGGGCATATTTTCTCATACCATATCGAGGTATCAGATTACAGGTATTAAAGGCTTATCTGGAAGGACAGCATTTCATAAAGTAGCCAATGTGTTCTCTTTCCTGGTCATCCCTAGTTCTTTGTGACCTTTGCTCTACCTGGACATCAACTACAGGACTCTAAGCTCACAGTCCCAGAGAAAAAGAATTACAGAAACACAAAAATATCCATTATGTTTTTCTGATTTTCAAAGTACATCTTTGACAGAACAGAATGAAACAGAAAAGTTTTAAGTCTCAAAGGGTGTGCACCCCCAGACATGACAAGGGGACTCAGAGTAGGTGGCTATGTAGCAAAAAATGTCCCCCAGCTAGTATACATCTGTTCCTGTCAGATAACAGTGCCTGCTACTACTGCCTCCTAGAAATGGCTGGTCACTGTGACACACAGCTGTGCACTAGGACTGTCTTTAAGAGCCAATGAAAGACAGCCAAGTGCTCTACCTCTGTACCGCCCCTTTGCAACCCCATAAAAACCTCCCTCCCTGAGCCTTCGAGGCCTGACATTTTTTATAAAGTTGATTCCCTGTCAGTGCCCATCAGAACGTTGAATAAATCTGCTTCTGAACCCTGGGTGCCATTTCGGTGTTTCTGTGGCTGCAGCAGTAGCGTAGTTTCAAACGAATGTAAGAGAACGTATTTTTCCTACCCGAGGAGCCTCTGAACTGGGGGAAAGATGGAAAAAGTTAGAACATTTGATGTCCCTGAGAACAAAATGCATGACGGTTTCTCCACATGAATTTCAAGCTCTGTTACGGTTTTGATCTTAAATGTCCTCCAAAATCTCATGCGTAGAAGGGTTGGTTCCCAGCAGTCCTATAATGACATGAGCTGAGCTCAATGGGAGATTCCATTCAGAGTTCAGAAGATGAGACCCATTAGTGTGAAAGCCTGCCAGCGGCCAGCATGGTGGCACACACCTCTAATCCCAGAACCCTGTGAGGTTGAGGCAAGAGAATCAAGAGTTTGAGCTTTGCCTGGGCAATCAGCAAGATCCTGTCTCAAAAAGAAATTTAATTATAAAAAGGCCTGTGTTCAATCCTCAGCACTGGGGTGGGGGCTGCCAGAATAAAGTTCACATTTTGAAACATCCAGTTATTTATAAAATAGCCCAGATGAACCATTTTTAAGTAGAGCCTGCCTACTGTGTAATTTGCCCAATCACCAAAGCCACAGATGTGAGCAGAGCCTTTAGAGGAAGACCTCAGGCCGCTACGGTCTCCTGAACACACCCCACCTTGCCACCGAGGGAGGCCATCCCCACTGGGAGCGCCCCTCTCTGTTCCCGCCACCCCGCCACCCTCCTCTGCTTTGGGACTGTGGCTCCCCAGCCCTAAGCCTCCAGATGATCTCCTGCTGTGACGGAGCCCCTCTTGCAACCTGGTCTGAGTGCTCCAAATAAGTCTGTTGTCTGTAAAGATTCAGCTTGGCCTGACTACCTGCATCCCAAGCCCTGAAGGACAAAGAAGGTCATTGTGATAGTCAGGGAAGCTTTGGTGCTGCACGTGATGCCTGAATGGTGTTTGAACTGACACTGAGCATGTGAATCAATTTTGAGGAGGGTCAGGCACATTCTGGTTGGCTCACCTTTGTGTGATTTACCATATAATCTCCTCCTCCTGCCTGGGGGTGCAGGAATCCTCCTGACTTGTACCACTCAGAACACACTTCTGGCTAGAGGATCCAATCCTGCATTGTCTGCCCAACCCCTTTGTGCCTGTGGCAGCTGATTCTCCTACAAAGAGCCTGGGTATATCCCAGTTTCCGTATCTCATATGATCATATCTTTATTTTTTGTTTCATCGATTATATTTATTAGGCCGGGGATATAGCTCAGTGGCACAAGTGCCTGCCTTGATTATATTTGTTTTTAACTGATACATAAAAATGCAAAAGATGTACATATTAATGGGGTACCTTGTGATGTTTGATATGTATACACATTGTGTAATGTTTAAAGCAGGCTAAACAGATCTGTCTCCTCACCATTACTTTATGGTGAACATATTAAGCTCTGTACTTTGGGCTGAGGATGTTGCTCAGCAGCACAGCACCTGCCTGGCAAGTGCAAGGTCTTGAGTTCGATTCCTGATACAAAAATAAAATAAAATCCCTACTTCTAGCTCTTTAAAATGTATAGTACATTACTATTACCTGTAGTCATGCTATTGTATGATAGGGAAAATTAATTTTGTATAAACCCAAGTTCTTTTTCTCCCAAAATTGAAGAATAAATTTGAGGAAGCATGTAGGAGTTAATAGGAAATAAGAAAGAAGGTCTTGTTGAATAACCAAGAGGAGAAAGAAGCCCATGTGTCTTATTTTGGCCTGCTTTGATAGGACGTGTTTCAAATAGGCGGCATTATGGGCTTGGAGTTCAAAGGAAATGAGTTATTTAGCTGATCCACAGGAAACTGAGTTCAAAAGAAACTGGTTAACTCTGCATTTTTAAGTTTTTGTTTTTCAAGTCCAGCCCCATGTTAGGGAAGAGCTATTAACTTAGCACAGGTGCTTCCTGGGAAGAATGGTCCTTATGTCCCTTTTTATTTTGTGTTTACCTTCGCATCTCTAAGCTTGACTTAGCTGCTTGAATTAATTCTTAACCCAGTGTGCTCCTTTCTTCTAGTCCACAGTGCTGTCTGAGGTTCTTCTCTGTTACATTAGTCTTCCAGAACTTGCTCTTATCTGACTGTAACTTAGGCGGCTCTAGCCACCCCTTCAGGGACCTTCCTCCCTGCTTCCCGCTCCCCATTGTCCCAGCCTCTGATCTCTGCTGCTGTGTACTGATAATCTTATCTTCTTCCTTGATCAGCCCACAGATACCTCACACCCTGATACCACGTGCCCCTCTGTCTTAGTTACTTTTCTCATTGCTCAGACAAACATAACCAACACCCAGAGTTAAAGGAGGAAAGCTTTATTCCACCACCAAGTTTGTAGAGGTTTCAGTCCATAGTCAGCTGGCTCTGAGGCAAAGCACAATCCCAGAGGCACATCACAGAGGAGAAAGAGTTCATGGTGTGGCAGACAGAAGGCAGCAAACAGCAAGCACCAAGCAGGAAGCCACAGCAGCAGCCTGCCTTCTTTCTGTCCCTTTATAGGCCAACCAGGCCACAAGTGATGAGTGCCACCCACACTCAGGGCAGGGTTTCCATTTTTCACGCCCTTAACCCACATTCACACACCTCAATTCAGCCACCTTTGAAACTTCCACCTATGACTGCATGAAGTTTGGGGGGACATCTAGGTATGAGCCATAACACCATCCCATGTCCCACTTACTCGTCCCTGGAAGCCACAGCTCAGGACACAGCTGAGGAACCACCGCCCAATCTACCTGTGCTTCCTTGGTAAATCCTTGAATCTGAGACTGTAGAGGGAGGGTACACACCAAGAGAGGCCTCAGTCCTCAGAGTGCCATCAGAGTACCATCAACTGGGTACCTCAACATCCACTTTAGCCCCAGCTACTCCAAAGACTGAGGCAGGAGGCTCATTTGTATCTGAAAGTGCCTGGGAAGCATAGTGAGACCCTGTCTGGAAGGAAGGGAGGGAGGGAGGCAAAAGGGAAAGGACGGAGAGAGAGAGGGAGGGATGTTAATAGGAACGGGCCTGAAATACAGTCAAAGGAATACAAAGAAAATAGTGCACAAACACCAGTTAAGAGCTAATTCAAGTGATGCATCTAGTTAAGCTTAAAAATGTAAAAGGAACCACAAGAAAAAGAACACAAAATTTCAAATAAAATGGACAGATAAGGCCCCTCCTCCCAGAAAAGAAACTTCTTAAACATCATATGCTCAGTGAACAGGTTCTCTCTACCTCCGGATGGTACTTCCAGAAACATTAGAGATCCAAAATAACTAGTTTCTTTTAAATTCCTTTTCTTTAAACCAGCCTCTTCCCACATTCTGTTTATTCATTTAAGGGCAGGACAAAGAATGTAGTTTGTACTTTGCCCAGAATCCCCTTGGGGTCAGCATCCACCACAAGCTTTTTTTCTTCTTATTTCCAATAAATAGTATCCTAAGTTCCTCCTTTGTCTATGATTTTATTCTTTAACTTAGACAAAGAGCTTGGATTTGTATAAAATTAACTGTTTCAGAAGGGAGGGAAGGAGAGGGAGGGAAGGAAGGAAGGAAGGAAGGAAGGAAGGAAGGAAGGAAGGAAGGAAGGAAGGAAGGAAAGAAGGCCAAAAACCCTCCCTAAGCTGGCTGAGCCAGGTCCCTGGCCATCTGTCATGGCTTGTAACTAGGTGTAGTCATAGGAAGCACTTTTGAAAGAACTGGATCATGGGTTTGTGATACTGGATTAGTCCCCTGATTGGTTTAGCATGGTTATGGGCATGGACGATGGATTTACGGAAAAGGGAAGACTCACCTTGGGTGTGGGTGGTGCCAACCAATAGCCTTATAGCCTGCATGGAATAAAAAGAGAAAGAAGAAAGGAGGTTCCCTGCCTCTGTCCTGCCCTGCCATGGGCTGTTTCTTTTCTGCCATGCCCCTCTGCTATGCTACCCTGCCATGGAGCCAGCAAACTATGGACTGAAACCTCTATAAACTGTGAACTAAAACAAACTGTCCCTCCTTTAACTTATAGATGTTGAGTATTTTGTCCCAACAAGAAGAAAATAACTAAGACCCCACCTGAGGAACAGCACCCCAGCATCCTTGACAAAGACCTTCCTCTCCCCTCCCCTAGTCACCAGCGATCAAGTCACTACCCACCTGTAGCAATGCTGGCCACCTCCAGCAAGACAGTGAGAGTCACAGGCTGGTGTCCCAGCTTCCTGCCATTGGGCTGGACCAGTCCTCTCCCAGGAGGCTGCAGTTACTGAAGTAGACTTCTTTGCTCCCAGGCAGCATTTTCCACACAGAAAAGTTCTTACCATCCTTACCTTCCGTCCTTACCTCCCACTCAGCCTTTCCTGCCAGCAACCAAAGTGCCCCACTAAGCCTTCTCTGACCTCGCTGCTCCTCTTCCACCCTGCCCCACTCATGGGCCCCTGCTCCTAATAGAGACCAGGAGCCGGTGTGGAAATGATTTCAAGAGGAGCCGGTGGGGGAGGGGAAGTGTGCATTCAGGGAAACAGAACAGGCAGTGCCTTGGGACACCTGGGAGGACAAGAGGCTTGTTCTGACTCCAGTGTTTCCTCCTCACTGTGCATGGTAGGCGGTGTGAAGGAGAAATACTGCGAAAGTTTTACTAAAAATTTTAGGTAGTTATTACAGTAGAAGGTACTTGGCCACGAATCTCCCTCAAAAGTCCTCCCCTCGCTTTGAGCACACTCACACCAGTGTTCTCGCCACTCTCTGAAGCAGTTCTGGGAGTCCTCTCTCCCGGGCATCCTCAGTTGTGCTGACATAGTGCCTCAGGGTCCTGCACTCAGCAGCTACATTCACTGTAATTTTTTTATTACTCCTCATAAAGACACAGAAGAAGACTTGTAGAACTGCTTCACACAGTGAATGATGTGTGTTCAGAGCAAAGAAGAAAATTTTGAGGGGGCTTGATGGCAATGTGTCTTTCACCGTAAAACATTTTTTTAAAATGGTAAATATCCACACTATATTTGATCACGCTTCGTATTTCCCAATCCTGAACAAGGGGCTCTGGGTGTCTCTAAACACCTTGTCAATGCTTCACAACCCACCCAGCCACCATTGATGTCACAGGAATCACGCATCCTCATTGGTGAATATGAGGAGGGAGAAGCTGCGGTCCCTGGAAACCAAGGAAGTTTCCATGACGACTGTGAGAGACTGCACTTAGTCTCCGCAGTGAGTCTCCCTGACCTTCAGGAGAAGGAATCCCCAGGGCAGAGACCAGAAATTTGCAGCGCGGGATGCTCCAGGCAGCGTAGAACACAGAGTCTATGGTGACTTCCAGCTCAGACTAGCCCCTCTCAGAGACGGGCATCAGTTTCTTATAGACAGAACAGGGAAAAAGGATCTGTAAGCAAAGTGGCAATCAGCAAGCAACTTCTGGCTGGGACCTGGAGTCTGCATTCTAGAGTTATCCCTGCCTCTGGCCTCAGTTTCCTCATCTGTAAGATATGGAACTTAGGAGTGCATTGCAGGCACGTTAGGGCCCTATACATTGGTGTGTCTGAGCCTGTGATCTTCAAACTGCCAAACGTCTTTCACGAGTTCAAGATGAGGTGTGGCACCCCAGAGCACATAGTTAGCAAGTGGCCCGGTCAGGACATAGGTCATTTCCAGACTTTCTGGAAATTGTACATGGAGCTCTTTCAAGGCTTCAGTTTCCTCAGTTATAGAATGAGGACTGTGAACCCCTCTTTAGTAGTTTGTTTTTAGGTTTGGTAAAACCACTGCAAAAGGCACCAAATGCATGGTACTTAATAAATGGTCAATATAATATTGTCAATTAATTTTTATAAAGAAAATGAAATCGGATTAAATTTGTGTTCTGTGTTGGGTGCTTTTTATGAGTTAGTTCTAAAATATCCCTCCAAGCCTCATGTGTGTAGAAGGTGATTTTACTGTGAGGGTGCTAACTAATCAGTATATTCATCCACAGATGAGTTCATAGCTTAAGAAATAGGTCTTGGTTGGAGATGGGTCTGTTCTTGTCCCCAACTCCTCTATTTCCTGGCTGCCATGATGTGAGCGACTATCCTCCACCATGCCCTTCACCATGGTGTTTCTGCCTAGGAGCCAGCTGACCATGGGCTGAACCCACTGAAATCACAAGCCAAAAATAACTTTTCTCCTTTAAATTGTGTCAGGTGTTTTGTCCCAGAGACAAGAAACCTATGATCGTGCTCATGCTTATTGCTCTGTTAATTTTTTCCTTGGGCTAGTTTGGCTTTCTTTGGTCTCCATCTGTCCACACATCCTTCTGTAAGTTCCAGGCACTCAGATTGCTTCTCTTCCTGGGCACTTCACCATTCTCTGCAGTGGTGAGGTCTGTACCTTGACTTCTGTAGCATTAAACCCTAGCTCTATATTCCTCCTATCCTTGATATCTCTAAAGATTTAAGGCCACAGAACTTTATCATAATTAAGGCTGTTGCACTCACCACTTGTACACACTGAGTACAAGAAAATTAATGAACAAGGGGAACTTACAGAGCTTAAGAAAACAATATCAAGATAGAATGTGACTCTATTCCTGGGCACTGACCTTCTGGCACCCCTCTGGATACTGGCATGAGATAGGCCTTCCACTCCAGTGCCATCCGTGCAGGTATTTCCCTCTGCTTCCAGTTCAACTTCCTCCAGGCTTGGGCACTAAACTGTAAATTATGTGCCTGACTTCTACACAAGAACAGTGAAGGAAGAGAGTGGGTATTTCATAGGATAGTCCTCTCCACCCCTCTGAGGAGGTCTCAGGTGGAAGGAACCACTGCAAGACAAGTCCCCACTGTGGAAGCAAGAGCCTGCAGTTGGGAGGACTCAGCAGGAGCCAGCCTCCCTCTACTAGCAAGAATAGAGGGTTCTGTGTAAGGGAACCAGTTCCTCTCAGATGTACGTTTTGCTGGTTGAGATGATGCTTGAAACCCACTAGACTCTGTTCCCTGAAAGTAAATACCCAGACCAGAGAAGGTTTGGTCGAAGACGGGGGTTGGTCATACCTCCTGTATTAATCTGCTTTGCATGTTTCCTGTCAACAGTCACACAAGACCAAATACTGGGTAAATTATAAGAAAAAGGGTGGGGGTTTTGTTTGTTTGTTTGTTTTGTTTTTGGCTCATGCTTCTTGGAGTGTAAGGTCTAGAGGATGTACTTGCTGATAGTTTTCTTGCTAAGAAAGGCTCAGGCAGGATTCATAGGACATCACATGTTAAAAAACAAGGGATTCGTGTGTTCATATATCTATCTACTGATGGATCAATTGATACATGCGTCTTGTCTCTTCCTCTTCTTATAAAGCCTCCAAGATTCACTCGTGGGCCTCACCCTGAAGACCGTATATAATCCTAATCACCTCTCCAGAGCCCCACATCCTGTTAAATACCCACTCTCTTCCTTCTCACAACTGGCATCAAATTTCCATACATGAAGCTTTGGTGACTGCCAGCTACAGCACTTCCTTGACCGCTCAGGCACGTCTCTCCCAGGTGCTGCACCAACTCTGAGATGGAGACAGGAGCCGCGTACTGGGGAGTGCATAGCCTGTTTGTCCGGAGCCCCTTGGCTCAGCGTCCTGAACACAGAAACACAATCAGAGGCCACGGTTAATGCTGTGCGGTGGTTTTCCAGGGCCCAGAGGAGCAGGGTGGGAGTCTCACAAGAGACTGGCTTCTCCTCAATCCCAGTGCAGCAATGGCGCCTGCAGACAGGGCTAAGTAGGGTACCTCCACCAAGCCCAGCAACCCCATTTCTTTGCTTTCTTGAGAAAAAAAAAAGCCTAGGAACGGTCACCAAAATGACCAAAACATAAATAAGAATAGTTTATGAGAACAAGAGACTGTAGATTAGTTTTTAATCCCTTGACAAAGTGAGCATCTTTCCAAATGTGACTATGAAATCTAAATCCAGAAATTACTTTTCTTGGACTCAGCCCAAGCAGGGCAATGACATCCACTGGTGTCTTTCATATGTCCATCAATAAGAAATGCTTCACAGAGGTTGGATCATTTTATACCTTCTAAACAAAACTGCCTTCACTTTTATAGGTCTAGAAAAGGAAGCTTGTCCTTTTCCTTTCCTTCCTACCTTCCTTCCTTCCTTCCTTCCTTCCTTTCTTTTTTCTTCTTTCTCTCTTTTCTTTTTTTCCATCCTGAGAATTGAAGCCAGGGCCTCCTGCAAGCTGAACATGTGCTCTACCCTGAGGTACACCCTAGAACAGGAAATTCTCATTCCAAGGCAGCACCCACAATGCAGCATGGTTAATAAGTGGCCAGATCACCATTCTGAATCTGTCTACAGTTTTAGTTCTTAGAGGAGACAACTTTCTCTATATCCATAGCTGTGCCTTCTTAATGTACATAAAATGATTGTCTTTCGAAGCTGAGTTGTGTAGAAAAGTTGGTAAATACAGATAAGCAAAAAAAAAGCAATCAGACATAACTCCCCCTCACCAAAGTTACTGTGGAAAACATTTGGTGTCAGATTTGAAAATGTCAGTCTACTTCCCTGCTTCTGTCATTGGAGATGTTTGCTAGGTCCATAAATGTAGATCTTTATCACCCACAGTGGACTGGATAGTGTGTCAGTGTGTGTAACTATCATAAATTATTCATTTGGTTCCTTCGTCATCATACATTTAGGTTGCCTTTATTATTTTTTTTTATTATAAATAGTACTTCTACACCCACCTTTGTATATCTCTGGGAGCCCTTGTTTCTTGTTTTCCCTAGGAAAATTTCCTGAAGGTAGCACTTCAAAGCTAACGGGGATGCTTTTTAAAAAGTTTTAAACATAAAAAAAAGAGAGAAATACATAGAAACAGTGGTTATGGGTGGTGAGACCCTGAGACATAGGGAAAAATGAAGAAATATAGGTCCAAGGGTACAAAGTTGTCATTATGGATAAATAAAGCTAGAAATCTAACTTACAACATAAGGACTGTAGCTAACTATAATATCGTATACTGGAAATTTTCCAAGAGAGTAGATTTTAGATACTTTCCCCACCAAAAAAGGAGGAAACTGTATGATATATTGCTATGTTAACTGGCTTGACTATAATAATCACTTCATTATATAAAGCTATATATCTCAAGATAAGAGCATCAAACATCATGCTGCACACCTAGAATAGCTACAATAAAAAAATTAAATTGATTTGGGTGTAGTAGTGCACACCTGTAAACCCAGCACTTGGTAAGCTGAGGCAGGAGGATCCTCATGAGTTCAAGACCAGCCTGGGCTACAAAGTGAGCTCAAGGCTGGCCTGAATTGCATAGTGAAACCCTGTCTCAAAAAGAGTAAAAAAAAAAAAAAGTGTATATATATATATATATATATATATATATATATATAATTCAACAGGTGGTGGTAATACACTCCTGCAATGCCAGCACTCGGGGAAACTGAGGCAAGAGGATCACAAATTTTAGCCCAGTGTGGGCAACTTAGTGACTTAATGAGACTCTGTCTCAAAACGAAAATATTTTACAAGAGCTGGGAATGTAGCTCAGCAGAAAGGCCCCATCTTCCACTGCCAGGACCACAAAAAAAAAGAAAGAAATAAATTTTAATTCAACTGTATAGTATCAGGTACACAGAATGTGCACAAATTATACACAGGCTGTTTGATCAAATTCCCAAAGAGAACACACTTGTGAAAATAGCACACAAACCAAGAAATAGAATAATATCAATAATTAATAACCAATAATATCAACACCCTGAGGCACTCTCCTGCCTCCTCTGTCACTGTGACTTGTTCTGCCTAGTTTTGAACTCTATGTAAATAGGTCCCATAGAATGTATTCTCTGATGATTCATAATTATGTCTGATTCATCCGTGGCTTTCAGTGTAGCAGAAGTTCATTTTTATTGCTGTGTGACTCTGCAGCAGTTTATTTGTTGATGTACATTTGGATTTCATCTGCCCGTGATCTGTTTTGTTCCCTTCCTTCCTGTTTTCTCTTTTTGGTGCCGGGAATCAGGGCCTTGCACTTGCCAGGCAGGTGCCGCCCTGCTGAGCTGCATCCCTGGCCCTTGCCTGCCTTTGGTTCTATTGTTAATGCTGCTCTGAACACTTGTGTGTATGTCTTTTAATGTTCAGGGGTAATTTTTTTTCAGAATTTTATCTGCATACCACTTTTCCAAATAGATGTATTTCATGTGGTAAAAATGTCAAAAAAATAATGTTTACATTTTGGATTGGATAATGCAAAACACAGATTAATATATTTCTTTATTAATTTATTTTAAAAAGACAGACCTTTTGCAAATGGGAAAAGGAAGAAGGGGTGGGAAATAGAAGGGAAATGAAGATGTTGGCATGCGCCTCTACCGACTCCCCACCATGAACATAGTTACTTCATGCTGTAAATGTGTGCCTGTAAGCATAAAATTTTTGTTTTTTTTTTGAAACGAGGTCTCACAACATAGTTCAGGCTGGTCTTGAACTCACTGTGTAGCCCAGGCTGTCCTTGAACTCCTGGTGATCCTCCTGTGCTGGGATTACATTTGGGAGGTTTGTGTCTTTGGTTTGTATCTTTGATTGCTTTTGTGCATAGACTCTTCTAAGGAGGTTAAAAAAAATGATGAATACTATGCAAATAGTCAATATCTTAAGGAACTTTTACTTACCATTTCTTATTTTCACACAGTTAGAAACTAGTTACTTAGTAGCACGGTCCACTGATTTTGAATTTCATAGTGATATAAAGATAACACAAAATTCTGGAGAAACTCCAAATTGCCTAAGAGTGTTATAGGAAGATTTCCCTGTTTAAAAGTCACTGTGGAAAATAAATAGTGGGCTCAGGGGTTTTTAATTTTTCTTATTGAAGGGGAAATTAAAATTTTAAATAAAAGCCTGCTCAGGATGCCCACCAAGACCAAGCAGACATGTTCGGCAGGCCCGATAACAGAACATTTCTTCCTGCCTCTAATGCCTTTGTATAACTGATGGCCTTGCAATGTAATTTGAGATGCTCAAGCCCCTTCAGCATTCCATGATGTCATCCAACCTCCAATAATATGCACCAGCTCTACCTGTGCAGCTCCCTATTCACTTTCCCTTTAAAAGCCCTGGAAAACCCGCCGGGCGGGGCTCTGGCCACTTGGGAGGAATCCTAGTCAGAAGCCCACGAGTGTAATAACCTGCCTCCTCACCCCTTCCGTGCCGTTTCTGCCCATGTTTGGTATGTTTTCTGTCACATTATCTCTGCCCCCTAGGAGCAGGCCTTAGCACCGAGATGTGGGAGCCGGCCTGGGGCATGGCCAGCTTCGGGTGAGCGCAGGAGAGAGGCCCCAGAACTGCAGCTGTGCTGCCTCTGTTAAGCCGGGGCCTGCCCCCCACCGGTCAGGGCTTTGTGCTCCCTGGGTCTGATCTTGCTGGGCACTAGGGGCTTTTGCTTCCTACCTAATAAATTTTAAAAACTACTGGTCAGGTAAGCTTTCAAAGATAATAGTAGGAAAATACTATTTTTAGCATCCTACTTTCATCATAACTTTATCTTGATTGTAATGCTACTGAATAAGCAGTGACTGGAAATATTTCCCATTTTTAGTTTCTCCCTCTGTTAAGCACACATGAGAAGATGGTTTCTGCTTCTTTTCTTTTTGTTTGTGTTTTGCACTGATGGGTATGGAATCCAGGGCCTCTCACATGCTAGGCAACTGCTCTGCCCCTAGGCTACATTTCTCTTTTTTTTTTTTTGTCTTTTTGAGACAAGGTTTCACCATGCAGTTTAAGCTGGCCTTGAACTCATTTTGTAGCCCAAGTTGGGCTCAAATTTACAGCTGATCCTCTTGCCCCAGCCTCCCAAGTACTTGGATTACAGCTATGCGCCACTACATCTGGCTACATTTCATTTAAAATTAGAATTTGAGCAGCACTTGGGAGGCTGAGGCAGGAAGATTGTTGCCAGTATGAGACCAGCCTGGGCTACAAAATGAGTTCAAGACTAGCCTGAACTGCACAGTGAGATCCTGTCTCAAAAAGACAAAAACAACCAAATAAATAAATTATATTTTGAGGTAGAGACTAAGTTGTCCATGCTGGCCTCAAACGTAACCATCCACTGAATTAACCCCACGCCCAGCCCCACAACATCCTCACCAGCGGTAGCTTCCCCCTCCCCCTGGCTGAAGCTACTTCTAAAAGGACCCTTTAATAATCTGAAGAATCCTTTGTTATGAAGATAATTTTGAGACAAAACGCAAGACTTAACTCATTGTGAATTGGGTTGCCTTTTGTTCAAAATTCAACACTGCCAGGGCACAGTGGTGCACACCTGTAATCCTAACACACTGGTAGGCTGAGACAGGAAGATGGTGAAATTCAAGCCCAGCCTGTGGAATTTAGCAATTTAGTGAGACCCTGTGTCAAAATTTAAAAAAAAGGAACCCAAATTCTCAGTGTGAAGGGCTGGGGCTCAATTCCTAACAATAGGATAGATAGATAGATAGATAGATAGATAGATAAGATAGATAAATAGATAATGGTATATACACTAATTTTCATGGGAAAATACTGTCAATTTAAGTCACAAGACCCCTTTTACTGTCCCCTGTCTAGATTTTTCTCCCTGAGACCAGCCTGGCCAAAGCTAGCTCCCAAATACAGGTGAGCCCAGTTAACCTCACAGTTCAGAGATGGGGCATCCAGTCACAAAGGAGCTGCTCGTATGGACCAGTGCCCTGGGGGCCCCTCATTTACACCTGATGCCCCCTCTACAAAGTGACCTAGATCTTTTCTGCTGTTCTCCGAGCAGCAAGACAGACCATAGAGCAAGGGTGCAGGGAGGCTGCACAGTTCCTGAACAGTAAACGAATGCCAAGTGCCCGGATGGGTTTCTGTTATTCCGCAGGATATGGAGGCCGCTGTGGGTCACTTCCAGGTTCACTATCCTGCAAATCCAGATACCAAAGTGCAGGATCCTGCTCTCTGCCTGCAGTAATCAAACCTTCATTCCATCTAAGAAAGACCTCCTGCTGCCTTAGTTTGAGTCAAGAGTGGATGTAGATACTGGGAATCCAAGGAGTTCAGAAGAGCACATGGAGAATTACAAAGCAGTGAGGGAAAGGCTGAGGTAAGCGCAGGGCCGAGAGGCGCAGAGGAAGGGCCAGCTCACTTTTCCTGGAAAGGGAGCCGAGCGGGGAGAGCAGGGAGTCACAAAGGAGTTGCTGGAGCCTGGCTCTGCAGACAGAGGGGGATCAGATGTCTACGTGTGGGAGGCAGGGAATTCTCAGCTTTCAGGAGCAAACAGCAGGACTAAAATTCTGTGTCTGGAGCAGAAGGGACCAGGGGGAGGGATGGGAGCTCCTCCAGCCTTCCCTGGGGGCGGGACCTGGGCTGAAGCTCAGGGCAACCAGATGGCCTGCAGGCGCCGGGACCGGGTTGAACACAAGTTCATCGGCTAGCAGACTCTGACCATGCAGAGAACAGAAAGGGCCCTGGCGTCCGACTAACCCAGAGAAAATGTCAGAAGCGGCCAGACTGGTTCACCCTGCACCTCCTGCAGGCTCACTGATTTCCCAAGCAGCTGACCCCACTCAGCACTGCACGTGGGGGACCCGGACCCTGAGCTGCCTAAGATGCCAGAATCTGGCTCTGAGATCTAGGCCCACCCCAGCTGCGGCTTTTGTCCTTAGCATCACTAGGAGCTCTGCTAAAACCCAGATGTTGCAGGGCAGGTTGGGACCCCCAAATTATGCTTTAACAAGTTCCCAGGTGGCTGTGGGCCAGGCTCCATGGTTTTGTTTTTGTTTAGTATCTAGTGATGTAGTCTATGCTGGCCTTCGACCTATTATATAGCCCAGGCTGGCCTGGATTTCCCAGCAATCCTCCTGCCTCAGCCTCTTATGCGCTGGAATTATAGGTGTGCACCATCACACCCAGCAGTGTTTTGAAACACAATGAGGTCATCTTTACCTTTGAGCAGGGCCCTGGAGAGGCTGCCTCCAGCTGATCAAAGGGCACAGGAACTGTAAGCCTTATACTTTCACCTATATAAGGGGAAAATTCTCAGTCTTCAGAGTGAGAGCTCTTTGTAAATCCAGAAGTAAGATTCAATGTTAGGGTTTTCTTTGGTTTTTCAGTACTGGAGATTGAACCCATTGAGCTATCCCTCCAACCCTTCTTTTATTTTTTGTTTTGAGACAGGGTCTTGCTAAGTCCCTGAGTTACCCAGGCTAGGCTCAAACTTGGGATGCTCCTGCCTCAGCCTTCCGGAGTACTGGGATTACAGGCATGTACCACTATTCCTGGTTCAAGATTAGTTATTACTATACACAAACCTAGGACAATATAATGTGTTTCTCTGAAAATACAGGAAACCCCTTGATCTATAAGGAGTTACATTACCAGACCCAGCATAGTAGATGCCTAGAACCACTGGTAGGACCAAGCTCTAAATACATACATCCTTACATTTCATGCTTTTTTCATCCTTTTCTTTCCTGTCTCAACTAAGCACTTATCAAGTACGGAGGTGTGATCCTAAAACTAAGGACAAATCCCTCTTCCCTTCTTCACACTTCCACAGCTAGATGATTCATTTGTGGAGTTAACAACCTTGATATCTGATTGACATTTTTCTTTCCTTATTCAACCAAGGACCTTCACCCTTTTCCCTTGCAACATTCTACAGCACCTCTTTGGCTTATCCAAATTGCCAACCTCACCTTTCTTTCCCTCTGGAGTTCTTATTAAATAAAGCGGATCAGTTGAACGCAAGCCCAGTGACATCCTGACAGTTGATCTGATGATCCAGGCAGCTGAAAACTGATGGGCACATGCGGAAACCCTGGACAGAGGGGAAATGTTTGCCCTGGGCTGGCCAGGGCAGAACCGTGTGGATTTCATGACAGGACTCAGCAGGGTGCACCCTTTAGAAATTACACATTATTTATTTCTGGAATTTTCCATTTGACATTTTTAGACCACATAACTGAAACAGCAAAAAACAAAACCACCGAAAAGGGGGACTTCTGTCATTAGCGCTGTGGTCTAAGGACCATACCTACATCAGGCACCCGCAAAGCTGCTGCTCCTTCAAACCCCTCTGCCTCTCCCGATACTGAAGACTTTTTTCCCGGAGCCTTCACACCAAATGACAGCCCCAAGCCTTTTAAAAATTTTATTTTGAGACATGTTCTTGGTAAGTTGCTGAATTGCCCAGCGTGGGCTCAAACTTGTGATCATCCTTCCTCGGCCTTCCAGAGTGCTGGGATTACAGACATGGACCACCACACCCGGTCCCAGGATGCACAACTGTCTCAGGATGCACAACTCGCTGGTTTGCATCAAGCTTTGGGCGCACTGTTATATTTACACTATCCACACGACTCATCCTGGCTGATTCTTATGCACCCCAAGGAGTTTGAACACCACTAGTTTATGCTGACAAATTGGTGGGTGTTGTAGTCAGTCAGGGTTTGCAAAGGGAATATTTAGTACAGGGCACATAATTTATAAGATTATTTTATAATAGTCACCCAAAGAGTCGTATACAAAGAGAGTGCAGGAAATCTGTCCACACATTAAAGACCTAAAAAATCCAGCCGAGGGCCTGAATTCCATGGCAATGTTCTGCATGAGCCCAGCTGAAGATCTAGAGCCCATAACAATGCCCTCCACGAGTTCAACCGGAGGCCTAGAGCCCATGACAACGTCTCATACAAATCTGTTTCACAGATCTGCGCTGGGAAGGTCCAAAGGTCAGTGGTGGAAGCTAGAAAGACTGCGCCGGCGGGATGAAGGATCTGTGCCAGCAGGCTGAGGGATCTGCACTGGAGCCAGGAAACAACACTCAAACTCAGAACCACAGCTTTCCGGAAAGGTGCCACAGCCATCCTTAGCTGTGACAATGAGGTCCCAGCTCCTCCAACAAGAGAACAGCCGAGTCTATATCAGGAAAGCAAGCGCCCAAGCTTCTCCAGGAGATTGAACAGTGCACCACCAGGACCAGAGCTCCCCCAAAGGGAACTGTAGCCACTCTCAACAATAAGATCCCAAGCTCCTCTGAGGATGAGAACAGCCAAGTTCATCAGAAAAGCCAGCATGACAAGCTCCTCCAGGGAACCCAACAGCTCCCTACACCTTCCAAACTTCTTCCTCTCTAGTTCTGCCTCGTATGCTGCCCATGACAATCCTCGGGTGGGCCTCCCACAGCCAGCACCACGCTAGCTCAGCTCAGCGGGGTGTTACAAGTTGACCACCAGTTGTCAATCCTCCACAGTGCGGAGTGGAAAATGTTCCTTCTTCAGTTTCTGGTTTGCTGTTGGGGCATTAGGATCCCCAATCCCATCCCATCTCGCCCCGCACCTCTGCCTCTGGCTTTTCCTTGGTGCCCTCGCGGTTAGGGGCCTCTTCCCGGAAGCCTGAGACTAGGCAGCCTCCTCTTCCGAAAGCCGCGTTCCGCCAATATCTCTGCACCAGGCGCCACCTCCTGGCAATCTTTTTTTATCACTGTTTCTCCTGTTTTCATCAAATCCTTCCCTGTCAAGTGTTGAGAAAAAGAACCTTGCTAGCGTCAAAAGGAAATGCGATTATGTATCTCAGAAGTTTTAATGTCTCTTTAAATGTCTCCACTACCTGCGAGTCTGTGTACAGTGTCTGGGAAGGAGCTATCTAGAGATTTAGGCTCAGGAATTTAGTTTGCAAAAGTGAAAGCCGGCTGGGTGGGTCTGGGGTTTTCCTAAGAAGTGCAATCCCACCGCAGATACGGTTGTGGCTCACAGTGTCGCTGGGAGCCTTGGTGGCCCGAAGATGGGTCAGGCGTGAGTCTGGCGACTTGGCTTGGATTTCCTCTGTGGCTCAGCTCGGCCGGATGCAGTTTTGCGCCTTCCCCCAGCATTTCGTGCACATAAAATCACACATAAGCCAATGTGAAATTCACATTATGCAGATAGTTCCCATTGCATTGGAACAAATTCAAGCTCTTCTATAGCAAAAGTGACTGTAGTGCTATAAGACGGTAATGGCACCAGTAAGAACGTGCTGATATGGAAATATCTCAGGAATAAATTGCCATGGTGAGATGAAAGAAATCCAAGGTGCAAAAAAAGAAAAAGCACCACCCCCTATAGTCTGGCAGAGAAACTGTTAGTGGATTCAGGAAGCCCTGATTAGCAGCTTGAGACCTCCTCTCAGCCTCCTATGAAGGGTCTGGCCACTTTCATCACTGAATGGGGAGGGAGCAGATCAGAGCCGTTTTTCTCTGACTGCAATGTGAACATCCGGTGCATGGCAATTAAAATGCAGAGCCTCATCAAGTAAGGCAGGACATAGACCAAGACTAGGTTCGTCAACAGTGCACAGACCACACGAGGAGTAGTCAAGTCATAGATGTCTTCTTGGGGGCTGGGGATGTAGCTCTGGGGCAGCATGCTTGCCTGGCACATGCACCACCCCAAGTCTTCTAGTTCGATGGATCCACACAGTGAATGTATTTTACTTTAATATTTTTACTAAGTGGTCTTCCAGGCCCTGCTTGGATGGTTCTGATGGTGGGGAACTTTTTGTTTTTAGCTAAGTTCAAATTGTTGTTATATTTTATCGATAATTCATTGAGCTGGACTCTTTACTAAGTCTGTTTTGTTTTGTGTTTTTTGAGATGGGGTCTCACTTTACAGGCCAGGTTGGCTTTGAACTTACTATGTAGCCCGGGCTAGCCTCAAACTCACAGGGATCTTCCTGCCTCGGCCTCCTGAGTGCTGGGATTACAGATGTGCACCACCGCACTTGGAATACTAAACCTCTTTCATATATGACACTATCCATTGCTCACAATAGTGCTTTGTGGGAGCCCTTGGGTGGTAGGTACCAATATCAATCTCATTGTATATGAGGAAATAGACTAGATAGTTAAGAGCTTTTAAACAACTTGCACAGGAGCCAAGATTCTTCTCCACTTCTAGATGTGGAAGTCAGATCTTGTCACCCTGGACTTTCTCTTCATCTAGACCACATGGAGCAGCCATGACCTCTTGTGCACCAGGACTCCTTTGGATAAGTGAAGAGAACCATCATGCACGCTAGAAAACACCTTTGGCTTAACATGCTTTGTTCTTTCAACATGTTCCCACATGCCATGATTTCCGGACTCCTCGCCAGCCAGGACAGTCATATTCTCTTTCATTTTATTCTATTAATTTAAAAAAATAATTCTCTTTCATTTTAGAAAAGGCCAATATTACCTTTGTGTGGCTTGACTGGGTCACAGGGTGCCCAGATCTTTGATCAGTCATTATGCACACATCTGTGGGGATGTTTGTGAACAAAATTAATCTTTGATCAGTAGGCTGAGTGAGCACTTTGCCTTCCCCATTTGTGAGTCTCATTCAATCTACAAAAGACGTGAAAAGAACACAGTGGCATGTGCCTGTGATCACGGCACTCCGGAAGACTGAAGCAGGAGGACTGCAAGTTCAAGCCCGGCCTGAGCAACTCACCAAGTTAGCAATAACCTGTCTCAGAAAGTAAGCGCTGTGGATGTAGCTCAGTGTGAAGGCCTGGGGTTCAATCCCCAGCATTTATTTATAAATAAATAAGCAAGCAAACAAACAAACAAATAAGACCTGAATAAAATGAAAGGCTGGGTAAGAGATAATTCATTCTCTCTTACTGGTCATCTTTGAGCTGCCTTTGGATGCAGACTTAGCTGGAACTTCATGTCAGCTTTTGGATGTAGTCTGGAATTGTATTTCTGACTCTCTAGCATTCTCGCTGCAGGTCTTGGGACTTCTCAGCCCACAGTCATGTAACCCGTCTAGATGCTGCTTCTCTGGAGAACCCTAAGGCACATTTTGGTGCAGAGGAGCAGAGGGCCCCCACAATGAATGCCTAAGCATGTGGCAGTGGATTTGGTAGGGGGTGACAGGTAGAGACTGGCACATGTTCGGGAGGCATGCTGGGATAGATATCAACCGATTGAAATGAAGAGCTTGTTTTGGGAAGCTGGTGGAGAGATGTTCTTTATAAAGTTCAAAAGGGATGGCTATAGTAGCACAGGCCTGTAATGCCCCAGCACTTGGGAGGCTGAGGCAAGATCGCCACAAGTTCAAGGCTAGCCTGAGCTACATAGTTGAGTTCAAGGCCAGCCTGAACTACATGGTAAGACCCTGTCTCAAAGAATAATGATACTTTAAAAAAATTTTAACACATAAAGGAACTTGGCGGAGCTACATTGCAGCGTTTCGTGGAAGTGATAGAATTGGATGTTTAGCTGCAAAATTTTTTAAAATTAAGCATTAAAGGAGGGACTTGAAATCTTCTCTCCTCAATGCTAGTAAAGTGTAAGGAGAAAGATATGAATTGAAGAAAGACTTGTTAACCAAAACGGTACCAGACTTGGAGTTTTCAAGATTCTTAGTCGCACCTTGTGGCAGAGAGAGGGAGAGAGAGAGGGAGAGAGAGAGGGAGAGAGAGAGGGAGAGAGAGAGAGAGAGAGAGATTGTTCCCAAGACACTAAGAATGTGGCTGAAGAAGAATAACTTTTGATGAAGAGACTATGGGTACGACTCCTGAGTTTAATAGGTCCCCCTCAACAGAAGCCAGGAACAGATATATTGCCAGTTTGAGTTAAAGGGGACAGGGAAGGTAGGAAGGAATGAAGGATGACTATCAACTTTCTCTGGATTTTATAGGTTTAGACCATAAAACCCTTCAACTGCAAATGTGCACCATTCTTTAAGAAAAAGGAAGACCTGCAAAGGCAACTCCGAGATGGCTGCCACCCCCATCACAAGCATTGCTCCGAAAGCAAAGCCACCTCCACTTCCATTTTGAAGGCTGGCGTTGCCACCCAGCACAGCTTCCAGGCAGAGCTGTACAGACAGCCCAAGTCCAGGGCAGGAGGGCACTGTGCTAAGCCAGAGAGGTTTATTCCCAACCCTAAGGGTCGATGGAATTTGTCTTGCCAAGTTTTAGACTTCCTAGGATGCTTTATTCCTTCTGTCTCTGATCTCTCCATTTAATAATGAAAATGCTATCTGATGCCTGTCCCACAACCTTATTTTGAAAGCACATTATTTTTCTGGTTTCACAGATTCAGTGGCAGAAGAATTTTGCCTTAGGTTGAATTGTTCAGTGAGTCTAGCCCAATAAATATCAACTGGTGTAGGTGATTTTTAGATGAGACTTTGGACTTTAGAGTGGATGTTCCTGTATGATCAAATAAATATGCATAAGGTGCTTCTTCTATAAACTGAGGAACAGTGGTCATCCAGGGGAGGCACTGGAACCACTGTCTGTGTTGTGAACTGAACAAGCATGTTTTTTTTTTATGAAACACCATTTTCACTCAAAAGAGTTATTCAGGCTTGGGGATTAAGCTGGTATTTCCTCAAAAATGAAAGAAATGAGCCTGTGATGTTAACAAAAAGCAGTTCAGCATTTATGGCCAGTGACACAGTTTGAACTTTCCAGCAAAAATTACAACTTTTGAAAAGTTGTATCCACCACCATGAACTTTACAATTTCCTAATATGTAAAGAATTTTCTGATGGACAAAAGTGGTTTTTTATATACTGCCCAGTGAAATGTATCAACTTATGTAATGTTGATAGGACTCCAGTAACCAATATTTTCCAAACAATCAATGAATGATGTTAAAGACTTACACACAGGTAAAAGATCCACTCAACATGCAAGACAGATTCAATATGCAGAATATAAACAGTTCACTGATGCGGTTTCAGATTCCATAGTGCAGCTAACCACTAGGACCTTGTCATTTGCAAAATTTTGATATAATTCAAAGCATCAGAGAATATCACATTGATCTAACAATGCTATTATTGACCATGAGATGGAGGAGTGAGAGGAAGGGAAAGCAAAACCAATTAAGATGTGTTCTGTACAAGCACCAGCTCCCCACGATGAATGTAATCATTGTATAGTACTGGGAACATGTACCAATAAAAATAAAAATTAAACAAAGTAAGAACGTTCTTGAAATATTTTTCCCCTTTCCAATTATGCATCAGTCAGAAAGATGCTGAACTTTAAATTCGAAATGTTCGCCCAAAAGCTCATACATATGTTAAAGACTTGTTTCCCAGCTCCTGTTGCTACTAGAAAGGGGAGGAACTTTTGAAAGGTAGAAGCTAAGAGGAAGTGAGGTCATGGGGGTGTGGCCCTGAAGAGGATGATGGGAGCCCCCCCTTCCTGTCCCCCTCTTTTATTTCCTGGCTGCCAAAAAGTGAACATGTCTCCTCTACCACATGCTCCTAGTGTGATGTTCTGTGCTGCCACAGGCCCAGAGCAACAGGACCACAGACTTAAACTTTGAAACTGTGAACCAAATTATACTTTTCCTTCTTTAAATTGATTATCTCAAGTATTTGTTCACAGTTACATAAAACTGACTCAAACGATAGATTTTTCTTCGAACTCTTAAACAACAGAGTGCAGTAAGCTGACAAAAGAAGCAGAATGAGCATGTGCTTCTATTAGATATTAAAAGGATGTCAGAAAATATAAAACAATGCCATTCTTCTCACCAAATATGTTCCTATATTGGAAAATGATCATTTTTAAAAGTTTTAAACTATGTTATTTTTACTTAACATGAGATAAGTTTATTATTGTGACAACCAGCTCAGGGAGCTAGGTGGATTCCCGCACAGTTTTTTTTTCTTCTGTACTGGAGATTGAATCCAGCGCTTTCATACTGAGCGACATCACTTGCCCATTTTATCTTGAAACAACTTCAATGAGACACTAAGTTGCATGAACCTGTGGTCCTGTTGCCTCAGCCTCCCAGGGTGCTGGAATTACAGACCTGCAGCCAACTCTTGACACAAAATTTGATTTGGGAGTTAAGATTAGTGACGTCACAGTGAAGCAAGAAGGTATGAGGTTTCTTACTCACATAATGAGATTTTCTGGGAACAGCAAGACGGACTCCCAAGGAAACCTGTAAGTGGCTTGAGGAAGCAGTAATAGGGGATTAATTTGGTGTTTTAAGGTGATTAAGGAGTACAGGGGATTAAAGGTTCCCACATGCAGGCTGGGGTTTTTGTGGCCTGAACTTTTGTTCAACACCTGCAGTAAGAGCCTGTGAGCTTTCTCCTCAGGGTGCCCAAGTGTGACTTAAGAGGGAGAGGTGAGAGCTAGAAGCCAAAAGATATCAGCAGTCCAATGTAAAACCTGCTGCTGGATTTTATTAAAGCTCCTTTCTGATGCCCACTGATGACTGAAATATTTCCAGCACCATTCGAACTTGCAGCTAAGCCATGGCAGAGGTTGTTAAGGGAGGAAAGAGTGCCGTGGAATGCTGTGTTGAAGAGCCAAGCGTTGCATATTTGGCAAAACGCAGTGTGTGCCTTCATCATGATCGATAATGTGTGAAGCTTCAGGAAGGTAAGACTTGGTGAGTCTTGGTGAGCCTTCATTTGTGGCTTTAGAATATGCAGAGATCCATGAGATCTTGATTTACATGAGAGGTGTCTCTGAGGCAAGATTCCCAGAGTTCTTTACCTCAAAGGGTGCAACCTTGGATCAGGAATTGCTGTTGCCATTGGTTGCGGCAGATGACCACGCTATTGGGAATAAACAGCCTAAATGCCTGTACAAATGTGCAGCTGGGCTGGACTGTGTGTAGATGACTGACTGAAGTCCAGCCAATGTGATGACTCTTGGCTCCCACATTTGATTCCGGATCCTAGTAAGGGCTGAAACCACTGGCCCTGCAGCAAGGCCCAGCATCTGTAATGACTCAGTGACATCCATAAAATGTTCATTTCCTTTGCTGTTTTTACATTGCTTTTGTGGGGAGGGCCCCCTGATAGCCAAGGGCTCTTCAGAGCCTATTTGGACAAGGCCGAGACACAGGACACCTGGCTGCTTTAAAGAGGCCCTCAATGCCATTCTCCAGGCCCCAAACACAAATGACTACAACTTACAACTCAGGTTGGTTATGTGGTGAGACTCAGCAGATCACATTACGAACTCTCTGTAGGCAGCATTGCAACTCAAAAGCACGTTGACTATCAGGCAGCATGTCAGACACCATGGTCAGCAGGCAGCAAGCCATCTCCCAAGTCAATGCAAGAGAAGCGAGTCTCTTGGCTGTGGCCATCTGCTGGTTGTGCCAGTTGCTGGCTCATCCTGCCTCCATGGGTGGCTACACAGTTATTGGTATGAAAATTAGTATATTTTTTTAAATTCTAAATTTAAATTTCATATATAGTAAATAGCAACAGACATAAACCACAGAAACAAAAGGTTTTCAGAATCCTTTGTATACTTGAAGAGTACAGAAAGATCCTGAGACCAAAGAGTTTGAGAATCACTGACATATACAATAGTTACTCCTTAGCATATGACGTGCTGGGATGTTTTCTTCTCTGGTTCTTTCTATTTCATCCTTCAAAAAATGCTGCTTTTGAGCACTGTTCATGAATAAGAGTTTATTGGAAGACAGCCACACCTGTTCATGTTGTCTGTGGCTTCTTTCTTGGGGGCAGAGTTGTGTAATTACAACAGAGATTGGACAATTCACAGGGCCAAAAATATTGACTGTGCACCTACATTTAGCCAAAAAGAATTACCCTCCAGTCTCTTTAAGAAAAACTTTTCCAGTGGCTACTATAGCTAAATTTATGCTTCCTTCATTCACTTCTTTCAAGTCTCAGAGGACATGTCACCTCACTGGGGAGAGTCAGGAAACAAATGTTCTACCTAAATGGCACAGATGTCCTCCACTTTCACTTTGCACTTTTTTTATTAAGGAGGTAAAAAGATCTCTTTCTCTCTTTGGTGGGGGGAGTTGCAAGTATTAAACCCAAGGCTTTTGCACTAAGGTGCCTCCCCAGTCCTTTTCTTAAAAAATGTTATTTTTGCTAAGTTGTTAAATTGCCCAGGCTGGCTCTGAACATGTGATTCTCCTGCCTCAGCCTGCTAGCATCCTGGTTTTCCTGATGTGCAGAATGACACCTAGCTCTTTGAACTCTTATGATCCTTTGTCTTGGTAGCACTTATCAGATGATGTTATGTATTTGTTTGTTTGTTATAGGTTTTCCTTTGATGGAGTCCAGCTTCATGAGATCAGAGTCTTTGTTTCAGTTCATTACTATTGTCTTAGTACTTCCTCATTTTTGAGACAAAATACCCAAAACCCACAGGTTAGAGGAGAAAAGGTTTATCTTATCTCACAGTTTGTAGGTGTTTCAGTCCATAGTCAGCTGGCTCCCAGGCGGGCATGGCAGAGGGGCATCACAGAGGAGAAACTGTCCATGGAAAGGCAGACAGGAAGAAGGAAGCAGCAGCAGCAAGCCTTCCTTTCCCTTTGTATTCCATCCAGGTTATGAACCTATTAGATGGTGGCACTCTCACCCAGGGTGGAGGCTCCCATTATCTATAACCAGAACTATCCTAAACCAATCAGTGGACTGGTCCAGTTATCACACAACCATGATCCAGCCACCTCTCCAAAGCCCCACTTATGAGCACATAAGGCTTTGCAGGGGACATCTGGATATAAGACATAAACAACTACATTCTCAGAAGCCCTCAATAAATGTTCAAGTGAATAAATGCATATTTGGTAATAAGAATCCTTCTAAGACTTCTCCTTTTGGTTAAATCATCCCACTTTTGGCAGGGATAAGAGTCAATTGAATATAATCTACAGACTAAGTTATAGAGGAAATCAGAACTATTGTTTGTCTTGTAGAAAATACTAAGCATAAATTTTGGAATTTTCTAAATTATAAGACCTGGAGGCAATTTATCCAAGTCATCCCTTTGGGGAGCTGAGGATGTAGCTCAGTGGTTGAGGACGTGCCTCGCATGCACAAGGCCCCGGGTTCAATCCTCAGCACCACAGAAATCATTCTTCTGTTTTGTAATGATAACATCCAGAGTTGCGCACTGAATTCTAGAAATTGATCTTTACCATTTGTTTTCAAAGTGAGTTTAGGGATTCTTTTTTCACATACTGTTTCTGGTTCATTTCAAAAATTTTCTACATTTTAATCCAGTTTTGTAGACCTAGAATGTAGGCAAAATGCAGGTTTCAAGACATAATTGTTATTTATTTTCAGGCAAAGAATTTTCTGTAAAAGTAACCAGCATCGTTCAAAAGCCTCTTAAAATCTTCTCATGTCTCCCCAGTTTAAAGTCAGGTCAGCTGTTTTGAAAGGAATGACCTGTCTGCCTTTCCCTCTTTCATCTTCCATAGTTTGTACAAGATTTTTCAAGAACAGCCTTGAGTTTATCTTCTGGTGGATAAACACAGCGTGTTCATTAGAAATGTGAGTTCTTTCTATTTGCTCTTACCCTCTTCTGACAAAGGGTTGACTTTGTTATTACATCAGGGACAGTTGTAGAAGTGGCTTGTGTCTGGAAAATTTGAATTATGACTTTACAAAGTTAGGCTGCTTCTCCCAAGATGCCCCTGTTGGACTGGCACCTTGGGGAGAGCTAGGACTTTGTTTTACTGAAGATCTTCCCTAGATATCATAGTCTAGCTCCCAGAGAGTTTAAGTGACTTGGTTGGGGTCACATGGTTAGATCAGGACCCAGGAGTCCTGTCTCCATCTCAGAGGGCTCAACCCCACCTCCCTCCAATACCTTAGTCCATTTCCCCATGTGAAGCTCATAAGAATGGAAGCCTGCAGGCAAGGCTTGCACTGCGTTTCCTTGGTTTAATATTTCTCTAATTGTAGAGATAGTGCATGACTGTAATTCCACATACTCAGGAGGCTGAGGAAGGAGAATCACAAGTTCTAGCCCAACTTGGCTAATTTTAGTGAGACCCTGTCTCAAAAGAAAAACAAGAGGGCTGGAGATATGCTTCAGTATCCCCTCGTTTCAATCTCCAGTACTGAAAACAAAACAGAGTGGGGAGAGCTGATTTAAATGGGATTCTCTTTTCAGGCATTTCTGGTCTCTGTTGCATGGAAAATTAAGAAGTCAGTTATGGAAAATAAAAAGGAGTATGTTCCTACAGTAAGGACTTTTGAGGTCTGATGACCAGGAGAATCCAGTGTATGTGCTTTAAAATACACTGAACACTTAGATTTAGAGAATGTTTCCTCAAATAGTCTTTGGATCTAAAACAAGAAATTGTTTTTCCCTGGTACAGACATATCCTGAGCTTGATCCTAGTGCCCCAGAAGACAGCACAGGGAGCAGAACAGGATAGGCCTGGGATCTGTGATGATGGTGATCGATCATTTAGAAACTTTCCAGCCAGGAGAAAAATGAACTTGAGAGTAAATGTGAAATAGTAACAAATCATCACCCGATACCAAGAGCCCTCCAGTTTCTGTGAAAGATGGAAAGTCTCTGTCACTTAAAACTGCAGAAAAATAAACAGTCTGACAGTGAAAGTTCATACATGGTTTTCTTTTCTTAGAAACAGAGGAGAAGTAGCACCAAAGTTTTTATGTTTGTTTGGTTTTGGTATTTGTTTGTTCATTTGAAGTTTGTTTGTTTTTTGAGAGAGGGTCTCACCATGTAGCTCAGGCTGGTCTTGGACTCACTATGTAGCCCAGTCTGGCCTCAAACCTGTGGCAATCCTCTTTTCTCAGCATCCCAAGTGCTAGAATCACCGGCATGCACCACCATGCCTGGCCGATAAAGTTCTTTTAGAAAGATCACAATTTCAGAAAACCTATGGTTTGGAACAACAACAACCAAACTGGGCTTAAGAGTATTTCATTATTTGAGTAACATTTACTGAAATTACTTCAAGTGTTTGCCTTGGCTACACTTTGGACCTTGAATATTCCCCCAAAGACCCGCATGTTAAAGGGTTGACTCCCCTGTGGCACCACTGGGAGGTGGGGGAAACTGTAAGAGGTGGGACCTAGTGGGAGGTCACTGGGTCTCCGAAGAGGATGGTGGGAGCCCAGTCTCTTCCTCTTTCTCACAACCCAGCCACAAGGTTAGCAATTTTGTGCCACTCTGCAACCCTTCCATAATGTACTGCTACAGGTGCAAAGGGACCAACTAACCATACACATAAACCTCTAAATCTATGAACCAAAATAAACCTTTACCTTTATAAGCTAATCATATGGTTTAAATCCAAAATGTTCCCCAAAAGTCTCATGTGTTTTGGAGGTGACTGGATCGTGGAGTAAATATATTGATCAGTAAACTCATTCACTGATGAGTTCATAGCTGCATGTGCTGTTGGGAGGCGGTGTCTGGTTGCAGGTGGGTCAGGATGCAACCTATAAGGGTACATCTCCCTCCCCAATTCCTGTCTTCTATAATTACTTCCTGGCCACCGTGGATTGTACAGCTTTCCTCTACCATGCCCTTCCGCCACTCTATTTCTGCCTTGGAACCATCTAGCCATCTAACTATGGACTAACCATGGACTAAATCCTCTAGTACAATGAGCCAACTTGAAACTCCTCCTTTAAGCTGTTTGAGTTGAGTATTTTGTCTCAAAAGATGGAAAAAACTCAAGTGTCTTGACAGCTGAATGATAAACAAAATGTGGTATATACACACAATACTATATAGAACATTATGCAGCCTTCAAAACAAAGGACAGTCTGATGGGTGCTACAACACAGATAATCTTAAACATCATGCTAAGTGGAATTAGCCAGTCACAATAGGGCTGATACTGTATAATTCCATTCCTATGAGGTATCTAGAGAAGTCTAATTCATAGAGACAAAGGTGGGTGGGGAAGTTATTGTGTCATGGGTAGAGTTTCCATTTTGCAAGAGTTCTGAGGCTGGATGGTGGTGACAGTGGCACAACAATGAAAATGAACCCCATGTCACTGAACTGCACATTCAGAAACAGAATGGGCCATGTGTGGTGTTGCATGCTTATAATCCCAGCTACCCTCGGAACTGAGGCTGTGGGATCACAAGTGCAAGGCCAGGTGGGCAACTTAGCGAGACCCTGTCTCAGAATAAAACTAAAAGGGCTGGGTGTATACCTCAGTGGTAGAGTGCCCCTAAGGGCATGCCAATTCCAAGCACTACGACAATAACGATAGTTGTAAAAGTTCTGATCCATATTTGTTTTATGTGTCACTGGACTCTTCAGTAAAACTTGAGAAGAGGGAAATTTCAGCTCAACATAAGAAAGAGGTCAGCGACCATGTCTATAACAGGATGCACAGCCTCAGGAAAGTAAGATGCCCGACACCAAGGGGGTTAAACTAATATTGGATGAGTGTTTACTGGAAAACTGTTGAATAGATTTAAGGATTCTTTTGGATGGAAAAGAGTAAACCCCAGTTGATAGCTTCTCAAGTAGCTAATCATCAGAATTACATGATGAGCATGTTAAAATTCCAGCTGTGGTATCCACTACTCTGTGTGCTTGATGTAAAATATATATGTAAAACTTACATATGAAGTATAGCTTATTGCTCAGAGGATCAAGATGAACAAACCAACATGACAGTAAATCGGGTACAAGAGAAAATGGTGCAACCAAGATAATTTGGTAAACTTAAAATGTGCCCCTGCAAAGGGCACCACAAGTGGATATCCTACTGCAAAAGCCAGAGCCCAGCAGTGTGGTACCCCCCCCAAAAAAAAAATTATAACAAAGTTGTTTTAAAGATCTTAATTACTTTTTCATTTAACTTTTGCAGTGCTGGAGATTGAATCCAGGCTTTCATACCTGCCAGACAAATGCTCTACCACTGAACCTAAAACTGGCCTGCTTGGAAATTTGGTCTCTCCCTCCCTCCTTCCCTCTTGCTCCTACAAGTTCTTCAAAGGTAAAGTAAATGACTTGTAATGAACAATGAGAGTCAGAGACCAACAGAGACCACCTGACAGGCTTCTCTAAAGGAGGCACAGGATTTAATCTACCTGGGTGAGGGCAGAAGGAGAGCAAAAAGACCACCTGTGAGGAACAAAGAACAAGCAGGGTTTTGAAAGGGGGGAGGTCAAGGGAGGAGATCATGTATCCTGTAAGGGGGTTGGACAAGGGACTGCAGGCGAGGAGGTCTGAGCAAACGTCAGTGGTCAAAGTTCTCCGATCATGTGGTGCAAATGTGTGGATGTTATCAGATGTCCTGGCGCTGGGCAGATTTCATGCTCGCCCTTATCTCTGCTTTATTACATCCTGTCCTGTGTTTGCTGATGACAGCACTTATACTAGGGCTGCAGGGTTTGCTGAGAACAGTGAGGGTGCTGAAAACAGGTTGGGTGCTATGAAAGTCATGCCTGATACAATTTAGTTTTGATTTTGTTTTTGTTTTGAGACAGTCTCTGGTTTATAGCCCAAGCTGACTTCGAACTCACTATGTAGTCCAGGCTAGCCTAAAACTTGCAGCAATTCTCCTGCTTCAGCCTCTTCAGTGGTGAGATTACAGGTAGGTACCACCACTCCCGGCTAGTTTCGGCTTGGTGGTGTGGAAGTTCAGCCATAGTGACTCCATTTTGGTTTGGTCTTAAGTCCAAGCTGATTGGGTCCTACACATTTTAGTTGGTAAAAATGAAACACACACTCGGTCCAGCAGTCAAAGAGGCTAAAAGAGGCTCGAGTGGGGGCTGGAGGTGAAACTGGGAGCCTGGCAGCAGTGCACACTCAGGTAAGACAGTGGATCAGCACTCGTGAGCAGGAGCCGCATGACCCCAGCTGCCCTGCCTGGGCTGGCCAAGCAGGAACAGTGTGGCCGCTGTTTCACACTTGCCTTCCAAATTCCACACCAATCCGTTGCCCCCTAGACAGCCAGGGAGATTCTAGGAAACAGTTTCAGTTTAGCTAAACTAATTGCTGCCATCCTAAAACACATGTCTGGGTTGATGACACCTGTCTTGGTTACTTTTCTCTCGTTGCTAAGACAAAATACTCAACGCCCAAAATGAAGGAAGGAAAGGTGTATTTAGCATACAATTTGTGGGGATTTCAGTCCATACTTGGCTGTTTCAGAGGCAGAGTGGCACGTGGCAGGGGGCAAACGTTCATGGCAGCAGAGCACAGCAAAAGCAACCAGCCAAAGGGAGGAATGGAGGCAAGCAGCCTCTTTCTACCTCTGTTACATTGTGAACAGGCTCCCCCTACCCAGGGGGCATGTAGCTCTCACACAGTCTCCATGCCCTCCTCTTCCACATGCTCAGGATGTATACAAAGTAAGCACCTTGGCTTCCTGCTGAGTCACTCAGCCAAACCTCTAGACTCCGCAAGTTGACACAATGTATCAACCATAACAACACCCTACTCTCGCTGGGGTCCAAAAGCTAAAGAGAAACCAGGCATGGTGGTACAGACTTGTACTCCCAAAACTCTAGAGAGTGAGGCAAGGGGAAGGCAAGCCCATCCTGAGCAACTAAGCCACTTAGAAAGACCCTGTCTTAAAATGAAAAAGAAATGTTTTAAAGGCTTGGGATGCAGCTCAGTGTGAAGCCCTTGGATCCAATCTGAAGTATCATGTTGGGGTAGCGTTATGGTTTGTGTCTGCTTGTCCCCCCCAAATCCTCATGCAGTCATGGAGGCAGGCTTCTAGATTTTTGATTGATCCATGGTCCAATGCTGGGATTATGGGAGTGAGTGCTACACTTGCCCCTGGGGCGGGTAGTTTGCATACAATGTAAGGGAGGGAGAGAGGCTGCTTGCCCTGCTCCACCTTTTTTGCTCTTGTTGCTTTTGCTATCTTCAGCAGCCATGAGCTGTTGCCCTCTGCTATATGCCACTCTGCCTTGGAGCCAGCCAAGTAGAGACAGTAAGCTAAATAAACCTCTATTTCCTTAATTCTGGGTGTCAGGTATTTTGTCTCAGCAAGGAGAGAAACGTAACCAAGACAGGTAGGGGCTGGAGAGAAGGGGAATTGCCTCTCTTTAATACTTGTTTTATGTTGTTGTTTTTTGTTGTTTTTTAACAGTCCTGGGATTATTCCAAGCTACCAGCCTCCAGTGTGGACACCAGAGTGGAGTCCCTCTGCTCCCCTCAAAAGTGCCCACACTCTCCCATCCCAGGCCCCTCTCTGGAGGGTTGTCTCTGGACCAAAACACAGCTTTGATGAACACAAAGTCTCTGACAGTTGCCAGGGAGTTCTGATGAGTTTAGGAAATGCAACTAAGTTTGTAAAGGTCTTAATTATATGAACCTTGTGTTCCAAAATATACTTTTTCCTTCAGTCCTGGCCAGGCTTTTGAATTACATGACAGAATTACATGAAAGAACATAAATGACAACATAATTAGCACAGTTAGAAACTACCAGAGCTGAGGGAGTCACTCCCTTCCATTCACTTAATTTTTAACCAGCATCCTAGAGCCCAATCCTCCTGCCATTGTCCTAAGAGAGGTAGAGAACCACATAACAATAACTCGGGAGATCTCTGGTGCTCTAGGCAACAGCACATGCGCGTTGAATCCCCTGATCTTCAGTCCCCTTCACCCTACTCAAACCTAACTGAGGGTTCATAAATATGTACTACATGTCATGCCCGTAATTGAGATCAGAATGAAATCTGGGATAAGCACGTGGGTTGAGAGCCCCTGAGATAACACAGCACCCTGTCAATCATTCCTGTCAATCATACCTAGAGCCTCAGGGGAGGCACGTGGGCTGAGGTGCACATCCTTCAAACTCCTCAAGCCCGATTGGTTGGGGCTGTTGCTCCTGCTGTGTGCTATGATCTGCGTGCAGTGCTTTTGCTATTCTGTCTCCCCAGCTCCATTTCCTGTCTGAGCCATGTCTTCGTCAGCGCAGACATGCTCTGAGCACCATCACCAGCGATGTTCAATAAAGGCGACTGCGTTTCGCTTGCCATCTGGATTGCACACTTGCAGTTCTTTGCTCATCATAGGAAAGAGCCTGACATCCACCTGCTAAGTTCTGCATGCGGTAACATAATTATAATTACACCTCATCGTTGATGGTTGGTCTCCAGGGTAGAGGTAAAGCCAGAGTTATTTTTATTTAAATATTCTAAAAATTAGAAGTACACAGTCTGACGCAGTGGTTGTCAGACTTCTTCAAAGCCCCAAATCCTCTGGGCTTACCTGGTTCTGTCCTGAGCTTCAGATTCATGTCAATTTTAAGTCGAGTCGCGTTTTCACTATCATGATGCTTGTTTGGGGACACACTTGAGAGCCACCAAGGGGTGGCTTCCAGGCCACACTCCCTGGGTAGACTTCTCGTTTGTCGTGTTTGCTGAATGAATTTGGACACATTACTCAGTATCCTGTGTCTCAATTTCTCTGCATTTAATTATTATTAGTGCATACTGGTAGGTTTTCCTGGTGCAGAAAGAACTAAAATGTCTTTATTGCATGCACGGAGAAGACCACAGTAGGAAGGAGGGTCGTGGAGCTTCCGAAGGCCTGGATGTGAGAACAATGGCGATATAGGGCCAGGCTGGAGGTGGGGTTTAGGGGATGGACTGCCGGATGTGGCAGGCCAGGATTGGGTGGGAACGTAGAAAAAGGAAACAGGATATTATAAAAAGGGAAGTAGGAAGTCACAATTTGACTCAGAGGAAGAAGGGTGGGGCTTAGCACATGTCCTCCAGTGACCAGCGCCGTAGCGACTCGGCAGGAATCTTAGTGAGGTGAGAAAACCATCACATACCAATTACACGGACTAGTAGGATCCAATGTTCCACTCCAGGAGAACTTTCGTTAGTCAGACAAAGTAAATCTTACATCGTAGTTTTACTTTTGTTTCCATGGTTACTGCTTTGCACTTCCCAGCAGTCCCCTCCACATCACCACTGCTTTTCCTTTAGCTTCCGGACATCCGGGTTCTGACCGAGCAATGTACTATTGTACACCATGGAACCGTACAGGAAGCACACAGCGGCACAACTGTGACCGTGTCCACAGACGCGCGGGCTACTCCCATGATCTGTTCATGCCTATCTCATAACGAGATCCGGTTCCATCTGTGAAAGTTTGCAACTCGAATGTTCGTAAGTTGAGAACTTACTGTGTAGGTCTCACTTTTCTCTCCATTCCAATTTCGTTATGTGTGAGAGATGAGGATTATGAAGTTATCTATTGGGGGGTTGTAGTGAGGATTAAATAAACCCATCTACAGAAAGTATAGCTGAATCTACAAACTACTTTATCCTTGTTTTAACCATTAAATTATACGTAAGCTATGGATAGAGCATTAAGTCAATACTCAGCAAATGCTTGCTATCATTTTATTCAAACATTTCTCCAAGTCAGTGATTGTATAGCAAATGCATATTGGAAAACATTCCAGACCCACAGGCCTTTCACATTCTTAAGGCTGAGTCTACAAGACACTGAAGTGTTTAATTTCTCGGTAATTATTGGTAAATTTGTAAGTCGCTTAATATCTGTCCCTTTATGTTTCTCTGATGATCACACAGCTTCGAAGTACCAACCCAATACATTAGGAAAAAATATTATGATAGGCATAGGAAGTGCTCGCTCTTTTACAAAACGTTTGGCTGGAAAAGCTAGTTTTATGGCGAAGTTGGGATTTAATCTTCTAATCGTCCAGACGGGGGCAGCACTGCACTGGAATTTTCCGAGCTGCGGCGCTGGAAATTCCCAGGTCGCGCTGTCCGCACCCACGAGCTCTTCCGCAGTTTGCACCCTACCTCCAGGACTGCAGGCTCCTTGGGACCCGAGTTCAGACTTGAGATCCCCTCCTCTGTGGGCTCAGGCCTCTTCTTGTGGAGAACCCCAGGGTCGCTTTATAGAGTGAAAGAGGGGGAGCCGGCTCGCGGGCGCCCCCTAGCGGCCCCGACGCCCAGGTCCGGAGGCAAGGGCCAGAGGCGCCCTCGGAAGAAGTCTGAAACAATATTAAAACATACGTCCTTCAAATTCCTGGAAAAGTCACGTCCGTTTTTTATCTAAAACTAATTGTATCCTCCTGGCGCGATGATGCACGTCTGTTTCCCCAGCACTTGGGGAGGCTGAGTCAGGAGGATGGCAGATTCCAGTCCCGCCTGGGTAATTCTGTAAGCTCCTCCCTAAAAAAAAAAAAAAAAGGTAGAGATACAACTCAGGGCGAAGGTCCTGTGTTCAATCACCAGTACCAGAAAAAACGAACAACTCATGAGATCAAAAGAAATTCTATGCCTGAAAGGGCTTTTTCGGGGGCTATTTGTCCAATGTCTTCTGCCTTTAGGGTTTTGTCCGATTGAAGCCTAGTTAGTGGGTTTTATACTAGAGAAATGCTTTAAAGCAGAGTTTTCTGGCGCCCTCTGGTGACAAATCGTGAGTAAGGCATGGTTCTCCTGCTTTTAACCTTTCACACCAAGCAATCCAGTTTCTGTCTTCTGAATTGTGATTATTTTCCCCATTTTTCTATCTATCTAGCTAGCTACCTCTATCTTCTTCTTGCAGTACTGCAGATTGAAGCCAAGGCTTCCCACCGAGCTACATTTCCAAGCCTTTTTGTCTTGTTTTGTTATACTTTTAAAAGTGAAATATTTATTGAGTACTAGACGATGGGGAGGGAGGATACGAATTACCGTCTATTCCAGCCAGCTGTGGTGGCTTGTACCTGTAATCCCAGCGCCCTTGGAAGGTTGAGGCAAGAGCATCATGAATTTGAAGCCAGCCAAAGCAACACACACCAACAAAAAATCCTCCCAAACCGCATCTGTTAGAAATATAAGACATATTCACAAGTCATGTCTTTTTAAAACCATACATTGCTCCTGAGCTTAAAACAATGTATGCTTGTATATCTTATTATAGAGATTTTACATGTATGCAGCTAGGTATGAGATTCCCATAAATGCGTTGTTTTACCACTTAGGAATAGTAAATTTTGGCATTTTATATTTTTTTCTTGTAGCTTTTTTGTGTTCATTCATTTATATACCTTGAATGACTATATTTCAAGGCATTATAATGGAGACGATAAATATTGAATTGTAGGGCTTAGCACATGTCAGCGGTTTTGAGATAGGGTCTTTCTAAATTGCCCGGGCTGCTCTTGAACTTGTGATGCCCCTGCCCAGGCCTCCCAGAGGCCTGCGATTACAGGCATGCGCCCCCACGCCTGGCTGTTAGAGTCCTCTGGAACCCATGCACATCCAGAGTCCCTGGGCTCGGATTAGGACCTCCGAAGGCAGGGAAAAGGACTATACATTTTACAAAAGAAGCCTAGGTGACTGTTAGCAACCAAAAGATAAGAATTAGAGGTCTGCGGATCATCCCCACGTCCTCCGTCCACACAACCAAGACAGGAGCAAGAGTTCGCCCACCGCCCCCAGTGCCGGGATCGAACCCAGAGCCTCACGCATGCCAGGAGCTGACCCCGAGCTGCGTCCCCAGCCTCAGTGGTCTGCATTTCTACTGCGCCTTCCTACTGCCAACGTTAGGTCCCTTCTAGGTCTCTCCAGCATCCTGGGTACGTAAGCGTGAGTCTCCTCCTTGGAAATAATTCCTCGATTCCCCAGTTTCTCCACCTCATCGCCTTGTTCCTTCCACCGGGGCTGTCTCTCTGCGGTTGCAGTCAGACTCACTGCCGGACAATCTTAAGTCACACCCCCTAAACATTAAAGTGAAAAGAGCACAGAGGTCATGAAAGTGTATGGAGGCTAGATGTGCTGGTGCACACCTGCAATCCCAGCACTCCGGAGGGTGAGGCAGGAGGATCGCTGTGAGTTCAAGGCCAGCATGGGCTTCAGAGTGAGACCCTGTCTCAAAAAACACTTTTTTTAAAAAAAAGATCCAAAACAAATCTCTCCTCCTTTAAATTATGGGTGTCAAGTATTTTTTTTCCAGGGATGAATAAGAGCCTAAGACACATCACCACCCCCACTCCGCACCCCAAAAATGTATGCAGGGTTTACTTCTGTGGGCTTTCTCCAATACTGGGGACTGAACCCAAGGCTGAGGCACTGAGCTATATCCCCAAGCCTTTTCATTTTTTCTTTTCTTTTGAGACACTGTCTCACTGGGTCACTGAATTGTCTAGGCTGGGCCTGAATTCCACTTCTGATGTATTTCTATTGCATCCTATTTTGGTTGCTATGCTAGAACTTACTGTCCTAGACAGGTATTTGTCTGAAAATCTCCATCTACTGTGAGTAGCCTTTTTTTGGAACTAATCATGTCCCTAAACTGCACAATCTGCTTGGTTCTGAGTCATCCCCCTCCTGGCTAACCTCATCCTGTTGCCCATGGAGGTGTATGATATATAACTGCTCTTGGCTAGAGAGCCTTTTTAGAATGTCCACGGTAGCACAGTGCAGTGTGTGTGCCTGTAATTCCAGCACTCCAGGAGGCTAAGGCCGGTGGGTCACAAGTTCTAACCCAGCCTGCGGAACTGAGCAGTTTAGTGAACCTCTAGCTGAAAACACAAAGTAAAAAGAGCTGGGAACTGGGCATGGTGGTGCAAGCCTGTAATCCCAGCACCGAGGAAGCTGAGGCAGGAGGATCACTGCAAGTTCAAGGTCAGTCTGGGCTCCATCATGAGTTCAAGGCCAGCCTGAATTGCACAGTGAGAACCTGTCTCAAAAAAGAAAAAGAAAGGAGGTGCTGGGGGTAGCTCAGTGTAAAGACCCTGGGTTTATCCCCAGCACTGAGAGAAAAAAAGAATGCCCGTGGTTGCTTATTCCATTGTTGGATAACTGTGTTAGAAAACTCTTTACTGTATTGTAAAGAAAATACGCTGCCTGGGATGGCTTTCTATAGAATAAATATGCTCGTGGTTAGTGACTAGATAGTGACAGATTTATGGCACTTACGTAGCTAATTCTTTTTGTACTTACTGGGGCCTTCACACTGAGCCATATCCCCAGCCCTTCTTTTTTTTTGAGACAGCGTCCCACTGAGTCATTAAGTTACCCACCTTCTTACAACCCTCCTGCCTCAGCTTCCCAGACTGCTGGCATTACAGGCATGCGGGCACCACCAGTAGGTAAAGCTTTTTACACATATTACATGAGCTCCTCTGCTTAGTTTCTTGCTCTCATGGGTGTGTGGCATCTTTAAAGTTTCTGCCACCGTTCTACATTCCATGGACAATAGCAGAAATTATCATCGTAGCCGGGTGTGGTGGCGCATGCTTGTAATTCCAGTGCTCAGGAGGCTGAGGCAGGAGGATTATTGCGAGTTCTAGGCCAGCCTGGGCTACAAAGTGAGTTCAAGACCAGCCTGGCCTGTATAGTGAGACTTTTATAAAATAAACATCCTGTTTAAAATGTTGCAGTTTAAGTGATTAAAATGAATTTAGAACGGTAATTGCTGTTTTGCGTGAGTAGTATATTTTAAGCTTTTAGTTTATTCGTAGCTTAAAGATATTGTTTCAAGCTGCCATTCTGTTGGTTGAATAAAATTCAATAAAATAATTAAATGGAATTAAATTAAATAGAATTCAATCGCTAGGTTCTGGAGTGCCTGTGTCATTCTATATGTTTTAGGCCTAGGAGTGTATTTGACGTGTTTCCCACGCATGTTTCTATGCCTCAAATTTGATACTTGATTTTTTATTTGTAAAAGAAAACTCCAGCTGGATGTGGCAGCACATGCTTGTAATCCCAGGCTGAGGCAGGAGGATTTTTGCAAGTTCGAGACCATCCTGGCCTACAAAGTGACTTCAAGGCCAGCCTGAACTGCATAGCGAGACCCTGTCTCAAAAAGACAAAAAAAAAAAAAAAAAAGAAAATTCCAGGCTAGCCTTTTTTAACCCTTTATAACACGTTACATCTTACCTTAGCCTTGCAATGATCACAAGAACTCACTTTCTTAAAGTAGTGCTCTCTGTCCTTTCCTGATGGTTTTCTTTTCTCCCAGGTTTCCATAGCTACTTTCTCATTGCTGAGACAAAATACACAGCACCCACAAGTTAAAGGAGAGGTTTATTGTAGTTCACAGTGTGTAGAGGTTTCAGTCCAGAGTCAGCTGGCTCCAAGGGTAGCGTGGCAGGGGAGAAATGGTCCATAGCAGGGCAGGCGGAAAGCAGCAGCCAGCGAGTAGCAAAGCCTGCCTCCCTTCTGCTTGCCTCTGCATATTCCATCCAAGCTACAAGCCTACTGTGTGGGGCCACCACACGCAGGGTGGGGCTTGCATCATCCACACCCAGAACTGTGATAAACCCATGTAGTCACCACACACTTAATCCCAGCATTGCACAACCGTGATCCAGCCACCTTGCAAAGGCCCCACCTACGACCACATGAGGCTTTGCGGGGACACCAAGATACACATCAGGACGCAGGTGGAATGGTGAGTGGCCGGGTCCTGAGGTCCTGGGGACCCACCAAAGCCAGGCTTACCCAGTGCCGTGTCTGTGATTTGGGAAGGACAGAGACAAGGCCCTGGCTGGGCTGTACAGTCTCCTCCTCTAAGATCTGTCAGCAGCAGGTGACAAATAGCCAATTTCTGTTTTTCTTGTAAGGAACTTCCAATCTCTGCCCCTGGGGCTCATTTTTCTGTTTTCTCTCACCATCTTGGTTGAACAATGTTTTGCATATTATTAGTACTATAAACATACATGGGCCTATGTATATGTGTATACATGTCTGCACATGTGTGTATAAGAGAAATCAATACAAGGGAAAGGAGAGAGGAATTAGGATCATTTTGTTAGAAGGTACACGAACTGCCTGTGAAATGGATAATGGTATTTGAAAGTAAACTTGGATTTATTATAAATGTGCTTGGAAGATTCTAGAGCAACTGTTATGGTTTATGTCTAGATGTCCCGTGAAAGCCTCATTCAGTCATAGGGTTGATTTTTGCTTTGTTCCCCAGAGATGGCTGAACCTAGAGTGAGCAGTGCTGGGATTAAAGGTGCTGGGGTTATGGGCAGGTGATTGCTGGGTCAGTCCACTGGCTGTATTAGCACTGCCCCTGTTCCTGCAGTCTGTATAAAATAAAAAAGAGGTGCTGTCCTCACTTCTTTGCTTTTGCTGTCTTCTGCTGCCCTGAGCTGTTGCCCCTCTGTCACACGCCACCCTGCCTTGGAGCCAGCTGATATGGCCTGAAACCTCTACAAACTGTGAGCTAAATAAACCTTTTCTCTTTTAACTTTGGGTGTTGGGGAGTTTGTCTCAGCAACAAGAAAAGAAACTAAGACAGTAGCTTCTAAAAAAAGTGAACAAGCAAACACAACTGATACACTAAGAAAAAAGTGATATGCACAGAAGAAAAGGAAAAATAAAATGCTCAATTCAATCTGCAAATGGCAGAAAAGGAGGGGAAGCAAAAACAGAAGTAAAGAATAATGATAGCAAACAGAAAATGGGAAGATAGATGGTAATTAACCCAGCTACATCAATAATTGGTTTAAATAATAATTACTTTAAACATCAGTGGTCAAAGTACACCAATTAAATGAGATTACCAAGTGCCCTGGCTTATATCTGTAATCCCAGTTACTCAGGAGGCTGAGGCAGGAGGATCACAAAATCACAAATTTGAGGCCAGACTGGGCAATTTAGTGAGATCGTGTTTGTCTCAAAAAAAAAAAAGCTGGGATGT